>JAXQQM020070789.1:0-85284 GCA_034641835.2 Pinus albicaulis
AATCCTCAACTAAAACTAAATACATTGAATTCAAAATAGCTCAAATCCCCTAAATATTATCTACTAAAACTATAATTGCCAGCTAAAGAAACCCACTCTGCTTGTAATTTTTTTTTTGTATTTTTGGAATAAAATGAAGTCCTTTTCTCCTCGAGCCTCATGATCGTGCATCAGACTCCTAAGGACAAAATTCTTCATGGGATCCTATCCATGAGCTCCTCCACAGAACTGCCCAATTTCTGTAGCATGGTATCTGTCATCCAAGTAGCTTCTACAACTGGTTGATCTTTCCACTTGATCAAATACTCAAAGTATTCCTATCCTCTTGTCTTCTTAGACCATCTTTTGTCTAAAATATTCTCTAGCTGCAATGATTTTGCTATGGGTAACTGTCTCAACCAGTCAATCTCTTCTTTGCCTTCAGCTGTATCACTTGTGTCTCCATCCTCGTACTTGTACAAATCAACAACAATGAAAATTAGAGATATTCCAATGTCAGGGGGTAATTCAATTTAATATGCATTTGCAGAAAATTTTCTCAATACTCTACATGGCCCAATTTTCTTAAATTTCAATTTGTTATATGCCCTTTTTGGAAATCTTTCCTTTCTCAGGTGTGCTAGAACCAAATCTCCAACCTCAAAGTTAACTTCCCTCTTCGTCAAATCTGCTCTGTTTTTGTATTTGATGTTGCTGTCTCGTAACTGTTGTTTTACTTGTTCATGTATTGCTCGAATTTCTAAATAAAACTATTCTCCATCAACACTTCTCATCTCTGCTTTTCCCAAATTCCTTAATTCATACACTCCTCTTGGGTGCATTCCATAAACTATATGGAATGGAATCTACCCTGTACTCCTGTTTGGAGAATCATTATAAGAATATTGAGCCTATGCCAAAATTTTTTTCCACTGTTTAGGATGTTCACCTACAAGACTTCTCAAAAGATTATCCAAGCTTTTGTTCACCACCTCAGTTTTTCCATCAGTCTAAGGGTGATAAGTGTTGAGCATTGGAAAAGGTATGAATTTGCCATGTATTTCTTTATCTTTTTCCTTTAATCATAACTCCTTTATATTCTAGAATGGTAATATATTGAAGAATTATAATAGAATTAAGGAGATTAGTGATTGTTGCAAATTTATTAAAGATTGTATTTTCTTATATGCATAAAATAGATGAAGTGGGAAGCCACCATTCAGGAGAAAAATACAAAGCATAAATAACTGCTGTCCCTTCAACAAAAGGCCATATCCAGACAAGAAGGTCGAGATTTGAGTGCACAGTCAAAGAAAAGAAAGGAACAACGCGACATCAACGCAAGAAGACAAAACGATAACTGAAGATAGAAGATAGAGCGAATCCCTCAGGATCTCTGGATCCCGAGGGATCACTGCTCAAAGCTTATCTGTATTTCTTGTTTCGTCCGCTGGCTGTTATAAAAGGACAATGCTTGTAGAAATCAAAGATGTATTATGATTATTCATATTTCCTATTGTATTTTGACGATTTCTCATCGACTCTCGTTGGTTAAAAGAGAGTGCGATTGCTTGTAAACTCTGTTACATATGATTAATATATAATCCGGTTTCCGTTCCGTTATTTGATACTGCAGTAGTTCGGCGGTGCTTCACTAGCGGCTAAGGGCCCGACCCTGGTGGATCCACTTGCTATCTGTACCATTACTTTCCAATTCCAGTCGTGTGATGGTTTGCTTTAGTTCTCATTTCCTTTAGTCGCATTGTTTCATAGTTTCCATGTTTTATAGCTTACTGTTTCAATGTTTTATGAAATCGGTTTGTTGCATCAATTGTGAGTGAATTGCATTGCTATTCCTTTCCAACATAACAAGATTATTTATTCCTCTATAACTTGTATTGTTATGCTTCTCAGATATAAAGTTTCGCTGTTCAGAATTTGCTGTTCATTTCCATTAAATAGCTTTGCTGTTCATTTCTAATAACTAGCTTTATTGTTTATTCCTTTCCTGTAAGTATTTGGTTTGCTTTAGAATGTTATTGCAGAGAGCATGCTTATTCTATTTCCGTTAGCAGCATTATTGATTCAACTCAGTTATCATTTCCAATTAGTTGCTTTATTGTGGAGTGTAAGATCATCAACTGTAAAGGACATTGGCTATTACTGTCTAAGTTCTTAGATTGAGGATCTTGTTTATGCTTGATTTCATTTACATCAGTTGACAGAGGAAAGAATTATTACTACTGCATCCTTGACTGATGATTTCCGAGTGAGTGATTGGATTTTAGAGCTTTAAGTTTCATGTCATTGCAATTAGATTTCATTTTCAAGCATCCGTTTAATATTGTATTTGAAACACTGTACTGCAAATTGGAGAGCATTACTCTTAGATTAAATTGCCATCTCAGACTGAGTACACTCTTGAGATAAAAAGTTGTACCTGGATTGATAATTAATGTAGGATAAATAGGAGTTAAAAAGACACCTTTTATACCTCAACATTTTGGCGCCGTTTCCGGGGAGAGTGTAGCTATTTAGAAAGAGCGATGTATATTTGATTTTCTCTACTAAGGAAGAACTGGGTATTAAAAATGGAAGGTAAGAACCTGCGTAACGAACGAGGAACATGCTCGTTCATTTGCCCGCTTCATAGCAGAACTGCGTAGAAGTTTAAGGTAGGAATGAATGCTTGCATTTTTTGAATGACTAGAAAATCTAAACAAAACAAAATTCCTCCCAGACCTGAAAAACCTAAGGGACCGACGACCCTTAGGCGAACAACCTTTATTGACAATATCATTAAGAAAGCTAAATCTCAGCCATCACTAGGCCCTAGAAAAATTGCTTCTAGACAACCTACTAGCTCCCTTCGGGCCACAGAATCACCATCTGTAGCTTTTGCTGAGGTGCATAGCCAAGCAGAAGAGACTGAGCAAGATTCTCAAGAAATTGAGAATTCTCGCCCAATTTCTTTACAAGAAGGGAACTCTAGTAATCTCTGTGAAGGAGGAGGAGAAACAAGGGAAATAGAAGAACCGAGATCCCCTATTGAAGTAGTCCAAACACTAAGCAGCCCAGATAAGGGAAGTGCTGTCAAAATCATCCAAAACAAAGCTGAAGAACCTGAAGAACCAAAATCCCCTCGGATAATAGTTCAATAAGGAACACTCATTATCCCAGACCAAGGAAGTGCTGTTAAGTTCATCCCTACTCCTAGTCAGCCTAGGAATAATTCCCTAGAAATCCCAGAAGGATATTGGCACATATTTGATCAAATGGTCCAGAACCAACAACCACCCCAAACTTCCACACTGCAATATCCCATTGTGGACATTGCAATTAATACACCTATGAAGACTTTTCCTCTCTAGCATATTCCTACATTCCATGGCTTAACATCGGAAGATCTAAATGCATTTCTGTTTGAATTCGATGTATTATGCAGGGGGTATGACTATACCACCGATCCCCAAAAGCTAAAATTATTCCCCTCCACATTAAAAGGAGCAGCTCTACGATGGTTTATGGGGTTAGGTGGAGGTGTTATAAATGACTGGGATCAGATGAAAGCTGCTTTTCTAAAGAAATATCAGGATTATTGTAGGTCCAGGGAATTAAAGGATGAAATATTTTAGATGACAACAAAACCTAATGAAACATTGGAGGAATATGTAGAACGCTTTCAATACAACCTCCAGAGATCACCTTATGCATCTTTACCCTTACCTGATAATGTGTTAAAAACTACATTAATTAAAGGGATGAAGGAACAATGGGTTGAAACATTAAACATCATGGGCAAAGGTGACATATATCAGGAAAATTTTGCTGACATTATTAATTTATGTATAAGGAGTTCTAGAGGTAGCACAAGACTAAAACCAGCAAAACGTGATGTGATCACAAGGGATAGCAAGACCTTCGGTGGAGGTATAACCTGCATAGAAATTGGGAATCTACTAGAAGATTTAAAAACTGATATTCTAGGGACTCTGACAACGCAGCTTGATATCATGCAAGCTAAACAAAAGCAAGCAGAAGCAGAACAAAATTTGGCAATATTCTGCCCTAGATGCAGAAATAAACATAGCCATAAGAGTGCCCGCTGGATACAGTCCAAGTCCGTGCCATTTGCACGAAAGGTCACTCCATAGAAAGTTTCCCCTCACTCTCGGGATTGAAAGCAGTCTACAAATAAGCAGAAGAAGAAATAGAAATGGTATGCCTACTCAATCAGCCTCGTCAATGGTAGCCAAGACAAACAGGTATTCCCATTGATCCATCCTCTTCTTTTAATTCTTCTCAGTATAATGCTCAGCAATATAATGGAATGTGGCAAAATCAGCCACCCTTCCCGAGTTGGTCACAGCAGCCATTTCCTACACCGCCATGGCCAAATCAAACAAATCAAACCAATTGGCCGAACTTTCCTTACGATCCACCATTTTGGAAAAATAATACATATCCAACATAATGGTCCCCCTCCACCTCGCAGAGTCAGACATGGAAAAGATATATGAATCAACCAGCTGGAATGATTCCTCTCCCTTCACCTACACTGCTAGCACCATATACATTGAAAAAAAATCCCCAAACCAACTTAAGACCGCAACTCCCAGCCCAACCCAACCCGAAACCTAATAATAGGCCGGTTCAATCTATTCAAATAATCGAAGCACCAAAACTAGAAACTGAGTTAAGGGAGTGCAACAACCTTCAACTAAGGTCTGGGCGCATAATAGAATCAGAGGGAGACAAAAATGTTCAAGTTGAAAATCCGTTACCTTCAGAACAAAAATTGCAAAAGGAGAATGTGGTTAGAAAACAAACTCATGAGCAAGCAACCACCTCTTCTCCACCATTCCCAGAACGACTAATCATACCTCGTCCAACAGAACATCCTGATTTTGATCTTCTGGGAGAACTGAAAAATTTGTGTATAAAAATCCCACTCCTCCAAGCTATCCAAGATATTCCCATTTATGCAAAGACCATCAAAGAACTATGTATAAGAAAGCCAAAGAGGAGAACAAAAACTAACCCCACAGTTTAAGTAGTCGGCACTCTATCTAACTTACTATCAGGAAGAGAAGCACCTATAAAGTATGAGGACCCAGGAAATCCTATAGTTACAGTGCAAATCAATGGAAAATTATTTCCAAATGCTTTAGTTGATTTGGGAGCTGCAATCAATATCCTAACAAACACCACTTGTCAAAAACTTGGCATTACATCATTAGATCCAACAACAACCTTATTGGAATTGGCTGACCGATCGGTAGTCAAGCCAGAAGGCACACTACATGATATAATGGTATCTATAGACTCCTAGGAATACCCTGCTGACTTCCTGATTATTAACCCCAAAAAATGGCTAGATGGACACCCTTTAATCTTAGGTAGACCTTGGCTGGCAACTACTGATGCTTATATTGGCTGCCGACAAGGTAGCATGACTATAACTAGAGGGAGTTATGTCAGGAATTTAGCCTTATACCCTCCAGCCCAGCCAAGCCTAACAATAATAAAAACAAAGAAACAACCTGTATCATACCTCATCAAAAACATTAGATCACCATTAACCATAGAAGATGCCCTCGACTTTAAAGACCAAACAGAGGATGACATCATTAACAGTTTCATTAACCAACCAAAAACCAGATCCCATTTGCAATGTCACATGATCAAGGCAGCATTTGATAATGAAGAAGAATAAGATCCCCTGAAAGACATTCAAGATCAATCAATACCTACCACTTCTATTTACAATAGCAAAACTATAGAAATTGAGCCAGGAAAAACACTAAACATTAACAAAAATATGACTGCTGAAAAAGAAGAGAAGATGGTCCAACTACTAAAAAATATAAGGGAGATTTTGCATGAGATTACCCAGACATGAAAGGAATTGATCCCTAGTTATGTACACACCACATTTATACAAAAAAATATGCTAGACCCAGTCGCCAACCCTAACGAAGATTAAACCCTCATCTTAAGGATATTGTAAAAGTTGAATTACAAAAACTTTTGGATGTGAACTTTATTTATCCAATATATGATAGCAAGTGGGTCTCTCCACTAGTAGTGGTGCCAAAGAAGAATGGAAAGTGAAGGATAAGTGTAGACTACAGAGAACTAAACAAAGCAACCCAGAAAGACCATTTTCCCCTTCCTTTCATTGATCAGGTATTAGATACATTAGTAGGAAAGAAATTATTTTCTTTCTTAGATGGCTTCAGTGGATACAATCAGATTCAGATTGCCCCTAAAGACCAAGATAAGACTACTTTTACCTTTCCTTGGGGAACATTTTCTTACAGAGTTTTACCCTTTGGTCTATGCAATGCCCCTGCCACATTTCAGAGGGCCATTCTCAGCATCTTTTGAGATTTAATAAATGAAGGGCTCGAAGTATATATGGATGATTTCAAACCTTATGGAGATGATTTTGAGCTAGCATTAGAAACATTGGAAAAGGTGCTACAAAGGTGTATTGCCACCAGAATCTACTTAAGCCATGAGAAGTGTCACATGATGATGATCGAGGGACTCATCTTAGGTCAGTATATCTCACCAGCTAGAATACAGGTAGATCCAGCTAAAATTCAGATAATTTTGTTAATACCTACTCCTACCACACAAATAGAGGTACGTAGCTTTCTAGGATTTTTTGGTTATTATAGAAGATTCATAGAGCATTATTCTCGAATAGCTGCACCTCTATACGCACTAACAGGGAATGTTGATTTTATTTGGCTAGTTAAATGTGACCATGCTTTTGAGGATCTGAAAAAGCTTGTATCAACAGCCCCAGTGCTAAGGGGCCCAAATTGGGATTTGTCATTCCAAATTTCATTTGATGCCTCAGACACAGTTGTTGGAGTAGTCCTTGGGCAAGAAGAAGATGAAAAACCATATGCAATTTACTAGATTATCAAGAATCTATCTCCTGCTGAATTAAACTATACTGTGACTGAGAAAGAATTTTTAGCTGTAATACATGCTGTAAATAAATTTAGACATTATATAACTGGGTATCCTGTAGTTCTATATACAGATCACTCTGCCATAAAAAATTTAGCAAATAAACCTGTTACAAATGGTAGAGTAACAAGATGGTTGATTCTATTGCAGGAATTTGACATCACAATAAAGGACCGACCTGGAAAAGAGAATCCTGTAGCTGATTTTCTCTCACGAATGCCAAAACCAACGGACACAACAGCAATCGAAGATCAGTTTCCAGATGAACATTTGTTTGCTGTTACTGCCAGAACCCCATGGTATGTTGATGTTGCAAATTATTTAGTAGTAGGTAAATTACCTAAGCATCTAACGCCCAATGAACGAAAACAGATAGTACAGCGCAATACCCGATTCTCTTGGATTAGGGGCTACCTATTTCATACAGGAGCAGATATGCACATCAAAAGATGCATCCGAGAAGACGAAATATTTGACATCCTGAAAGCATGCCACGACGGGCCATGTGGCGGAAATTTCGCAGATCGCAGGACTGGTCACAAGGTTTTACAAACAAGCTATTACTGACCTACAATTTTTAAAGATGCTAAAAAGTTTGTACAAGCCTGTGATAGTTGCCAAAGGGCGGGACGCCCTGGACAGTCCGATGAAATGCCTTGGAATCCACAGTTAGTAATCGAACCATTTGAGGTTGGGCACTCGACTTTGTTGGTCCTATTAACCCACCATCAAATCAAAAAATATACATACTAGTTGCAACAAAGTATGTTACTAAATGGGTTGAAGCAGAGGCAATTCCAAGAGCTACAGAGGACTCTGTAATACAGTTCCTTTTCCAAATATTTGTGCGATATGGCCTCCCAAGGAACATAATTACAGATGGAGGACCGCAATTTGTAGGTAATAAAATCGCTGCAACATTAAAAAATTACCACATTCAGCACAAAATTACAACCCCATACCACCCACAGGCAAATGGCCAAGTAGAGAGCACGAAGAAGGTGATAGAAGCAATACTTACAAAAACAATTGCATCACACAGACGTGACTCGGCTTCAAGATTGCCGGAAGCCTTCTGGGCATACCGAACAACATGGAGAAATACCACTGGGTATTCACCATATCAATTAGTATTTGGAAAAAAGCCCATCTTTCCAATAGAATTTGAAATTCAAACATTAAGAACAGCCCAGGAGGTGGCTTTGAATTTAAATGAGGCCCAAGTCAACAGATTATAGCAAATCAACGAGTTAGATGAAATTAGGCTCTCCGCCCTCTAGCACACTGCATTAATTCAACAACAAAGTGCAAAATGGCATGATGCCCTCATTAAAAAGAAAATCTTCCACGAAGGAGATTGGGCACTCTTATATGACTCCAGGTTTCAGGATTTCCCCAGAAAACTCCAGACATGATGGCTTGGACCTTATGAGATACAGAAAGTGCATGATAATGGCACCATTACCTTAACTACCATTGATGGATCTGGACATTCTTTCAAAGCAAACGGTCATCGAGTATGACTTTACCACAAACCGCTTAATCGGGAATCCTTTTACCAACAATTACGGGGAGATTCTACTATGCAGATTCTTGCTGAGGAAGATAACTCCTCCTCAGCATTCATTCACTGAACAATTCATTTATTTTTGAAATTTGTACATAAGCTTTTCTTTTAATTTTGCTTGTATGAACTGTTTTTTGTACAGATTTTATTTTTCGTGCTGTTCTTCTTAAGGAACAGTTGTTGTTGGTTGTTGTTCAACAGCAGCCGTTCCTCTTAACAAAGAACAGCAATCTTGTGTGCCTTTATTTTTCATGTTGTTCCTCTTAAGGAATAGCTATTGTTCCTCTTAAGGAACAGCAGTCGTTCCTCTTAAGGAACAACACGTCTGCGTGTTCATCTTTTTGCTGTTCCTTTTAAAAGGAACAACGTTTCCACTGATTATTTTTGTTGTTCCTTTTAAAAGGAACAGCATTTCCGTCAATTGTTTTTGTTGTTCCTTTTAAAAGGAACAACATTTTTGCCGATTATTTTGGTTGTTCCTTTTTAAAAAAAAAGAAACAACATTTCCGCCGATTGTTTTTGTTGTTCCTTTTAAAAGGAACAACATTTCTGTCGATTGTCTTTGCTATTCCCTTTAAAAGGAACAACCCCTTTGCCATTATTTTTCACTTTTTGCTATTCCTTCTAAGGAACAACAGTTTTGATTTGGAGTATTTTTTTAAGTTGTTCCGCCAAAGGATCAACATTTCTTATTTGTTTTATATGTTGTTCCACTTAAGGAACAACTGATGTTCCTCTTAAAGGAACAATAACTTGTGTGTTTTTATCTTTTTGCTGTTCCTCTTAAAGGAACCGCAGTTTTGCGTGCAGATGTTCTTTTTGTTGTTCCTCTTAAGAAACAGCAGTTGTTCCGTCTAAGGAACAACATTTTTTTAGTGCATTTTTCTTTTTTTTTAGAACAACATTTTGAGAATTTTTGTGAATTCTTCATGATCCTTTTAAAGCAAATATACAAATTTATGCAAGGACACAAAAATTAGAGGTTACTGGAATTAGCATATCAAGGAGAAATTGTAATCTTTAAAGAGATTGTTGTGTATTGATAAGAAAAAAAGGAAAGGACACAACTATCTATATCACTTTGCTGTTTTTATTTTCACTAAAACTAATTTGCTTGATTATTCTTATCATGTTGGTTCTTCCCTAATCCTCATAATTCTCTTTGACTTTTATTATTGAATAAGAATAAAGGCATATTTTCCTCTATTGAGATGTTCAGACTTCTTCCACCATCCCTACTCTTAAGGAGTGTTGAGCCATCCTTTATACATAAATAAGGCAAGTGCTATATAAAAGAAAAAGAAAAGAAAAAATATATCTATATGATTACTAACAATTCTATGATATGTCAGATGGAGGATAGGGGGTCTCATCAAGAGCCAGCCTACCATGATCATAAGGGAAGCGGTGAAGTAGCATTTATGGCCAACTTGTTGTGCAGTCCAGCCCCTCCATTTGAATCTTGGCTATAGTCTCTTTTTCCTCTTTACTTGTTGCCCCTCCCCGCATCGAAGCCACATTGAAAAGGGTTAAAGTCCACTTTTAAAAGATTATATAAGGTTTGGCCCCTTTTCCTCTAGCTCGGCACCCTCCTTTTGCATATAACCAAGCGCTGCCTCTTTGAGCGTTTACCGCAGATCCCATAGTCGCGCCATCGCATGTCCGCCTCATCGCAAAAGCACAGTTTCTCTCGCGCGTTGTCCCCCCATCATTGCATTTTTCACTTTTGCGATCTGCGCTCACCACGCCCATCGCATAGCACAGAGCGCGGAATTTTGGTTATCCCCTTTTTCTCCCATCGCTTTTTCTCCTCTTGCGATTTTGCGAAATGCGCTCCGGGTCCCACTTCTAAAACCTTTGGTTCATCGTTTTGTTATGTTTTCCCTTTGTAACTTCCTAAGAGTCAATTTTCAAAGTCTTTATACTGCCAGCATTCCTCCATCACGTCTCGTCATTTGCCTACGTGTCACCCACTTCTCCTCCATTAGTCTCATACTTCGGTTACGTTTCGCACCACTGTGTTCTGTTTGAAGGTTTCGCCCCGCGTAGTTCCATCATCCTCCCAAATCCATGCCATCACTTCTGTTAGTCCCGTTTTGTCCACCATTTTTGTCATCAGTTTTATTCAGCAGGATTTTGGTTTTGCAGGGACTCCTGATGGGAGAAAAATTGGCAGAAAGGATCCCGGAGTCACTATGATGTGACCTCCATTAAAGAAGGGTACTTCGATCTACAGAACTCTCCAGAGAAAATCAAGAAGGCACATTTGAGGCGGATGGAAACATTAACGCAGCTACAGATCATTTATGAAGAAACAATAAATTCAGGGTCTAGCTTGATAAAGATTTCAAGTTTAAATTCAAAATCCAAAGATCGAGAGTACCATGCTCATGAGCAGGCGCCTCTAGATTTTATTGCCGCAGATCTTCTCCCTCCGGAGAAGAGCCGACTATTTGCATATTTTATTATTTATATCTTGTATATAAGTGGATTTCCATTTTCAGCTTTCATTTCCAGAAATAAATTGTGAAGTACAATCATTTATGTTCAGTCATTCATAAGTATGGGCGTGAATGTTTTCCGCCATTTGTTTCAAAATAAGTCATTAAATGTTCTCCATTTACTTCCTCCTCTAGAATTTTCTATCTCCTCTATAAAAGCTAAATGGAAAGACGTGATAAGGGTTCCAGATTTCTGTCAGCAAATTGTGCAGCGAGAAGGCTTCTGTATACATTCTGTAACATTTCTGTATGAAGTTTCAGAGCTCGTAGGGTCTCAGTGAGGAGGGGTTATAACTGTATTGAGGATTCTGGTCTTTGGTATCTCACAATATGTAATTTCTCTTATGTGTTAATACATTATCCCATTTCATGCAATTTATCTTCTTGTATCATGTTCTAGAATGCGAGTGGCTCACTAGTTTGTAGTAAGGATTCATCTTAAGTGGTGCCCTTTCTGGAATTAGTTAAGCGCTTTAAATAGGCCTAGTCATGATATACTGTTCCATGTTCACTCTTTCCATATTTTCTGCTATATTAGCTGCTTGAGGAGGGTGCTTTTAAAACACCATTGTCATATAAGGATTCATAAATTGGTGCGCCCTTATATGGTTCTGTTGTGTATCTGGGTATCAGTCTCATGTCAGCTAATATCTCCTTATGCTTCCTCACTGCACTCACTTCCCGATATCTGATTTCTGTGATATATTATTTGAATCGGCCCTCTTTACAGTGAGCGGTCTCTTAACTGTCTGATGCTTTCATGCTGAAGTTCTACATGATGTTCCTACATTATTCTTATCTTTGTGTCAGCTTCTGAGAGAGATTGGTCCCATTCAAATCTAATTTCCTTGTTCAAAACAAGAGATAGTAAGTGAGTCCTTGGACTGACAACCCAAACTATAAAGGGCTCCTTGCTATATTAAGATGTCCTAGGCACTGGTCTATGGCAACTCTAGACTGTCTCTAGGGGGTGTCAAAATCATCCACAACATCTTTCTGGCACTGTTGCCGGGGAACGAATTCAAGAATATCAGTTTCCCTGGGTTTTCGACATCTCATATTCACTCTCTAATCAGGTGAGCCCAGAGAGTTGAAGAGTTGCATATCTCTCACCTTGGCGACTCCACTGATCTTTGTTTGATAAATCTTATTGGAAGTCATGGGTCCTCGAAGGCCGCATTTGAGGTCAGATACAGCCCAACTGAAAACACCCTACGTGTCTGACCCAGAGAAGATTATTCACAAAAGAGTTTGGAAGGAGAGGAAGTCAACTCGTGCTGAAAACCCTGAATATTCTGTTGAAGATTACCCACCCTCTTCCTCTCAAGAGGTTAGAACAGAAAATCCCGAGTTCTGCTTGGAAACTCCACGTAGAGAAAATGCCTCAATTGAAGAAGAATCTCATCCCGCTTTTGAGGCTGAAGTAATTAAAGAAGTCACAAAAGTAGTTGCGGTTAACTGTGAGTTATTCCCATCCACACCTCAGACTTCTGTGCAATATATTCCCATTGTTATTCACACTCTGCTTCCTCCTAACCCTCTCCCTACTTTTGTATCTCAGACTGTCGTGCAACCCCCACCTCCTCCAATGGCCAATGTTCCTGCATTTCTTCTGAACAAATACGCCCCACTGGCTTTACCCCAAGTGTTAAACGATATGCCACAAGATTATCTAAAGATTCTGCCAAGGTTTAATGGCGAAAACGGAGTTGATGCTCAGAAGCATCTTGAGACCTTCTGCTCTTTTGCAGAGAACTTAAATGTTGAACTTCTGGACGTGGTCTTGAGATTGTTTGTGCAATCTTTGGAAGGGGAAGCCCAAAAATGGTTTAAAACATTGGGAAATAATTCTGTGACCACCTGGGACCAAATAGAGAATGTTTTTCTTAGAAAGTGGGGAGAAAAGAAAGATCATGGTCAATGTCTCACTGAGTTTAATACTATGAAGAAGAAACAGGATGAAGGAGTATCAAATTTCATCAAAATATTTAACAAGTTATATCTGAACCTGCCTCCAGAAATGAAGCCCCATGAAGCTGCTGCCAAGATAATTTTTATAGCAGCCTTTGATTCTGACTTTGGATTCCCTTTGAGAGAAAGGAAACCTGCCACTTTGGATGATGCACAATCAGATGCTCTAGAACTAGAAGCAAACTTTGCCTCCACCGGGAAGTTAAAAGGGAAAATTGAACAAGATACCAGGAGGAAAGGCAATGAAGAGGTGTCCACCTCAAATCAAGAAAAGGATTCAGATAAAATGGATGAAATAAGTAAAATGATAAAGAAGATGGTCAATATGGAATTGGAAGCTAAAAATGCAGCTCCCAAGAACTATTACAATGCTCCAAACAGAGGATATAATCCTCAGTATAAGAGGCCACCTCTCCAGATATTGCCGAGAGAGACAAAGGAACAGCAAGATCAGGTACCTCATCCCTTGTACCTGGAAGGACCAGCAAATGAATCCACTGGAGATGCAGCTTATGGATTAGAAGATTCAAATCTGGCCTTTTCAAATAATGATGACATGGAGTGCCCCCTACAAGACGAAGACGAAGAAGCAGAGATCGACCATTACTGCAAGCAATTTGCTGATTTCATGGAAGCACAATTCAACGTCAAATATGATCTTAGATCCTCAAGGAAGAGGACCAGAACTTAGGAGCAAGAAGAAGAGCCACCTCATAAAGAAGCATCTGCTCAGAAGGAATCAGCAACAAAGAGATGTGCAGAAAAAGGTAAGAATCTTCTGAATACTCCCTTGCAGTCTAGTGATCAGAATCCTTCTTCCTCTAAAATAGTCAGTCCACCTGATGTTGAGCCAGTATCAAAAGAAATTAGTTCTTCAGCTGAAAATAAGGAGTCAAAAGAAGTAGTGATAGGAAAGCCCCCCTCTGCTTTCAATCTGCAAAAAGAACTTGAGAAGATTAAGATTCCTGTCCCTCTGACTGAGTTATTAAAACAGCCTGTATATCAGTCTCAAGTTACCTCTTTTATACTTCCTCCTGAAATACCAATCGCACCTGATAGTCTAAACCTTCAAGAAGAAAGACCCATGGTATTCTTTGGCCCACATGTCGAGGAGATAGATCCCTCTACTCCTCCTTTTTATGTATCCCTAGTCATTCATGACCTGCTGTTACATAATGGTATGTTAGACTCTGGGGCTTCCCATAATCTTATGCCTTTGTTTTTCATGGAGCAACTAGGGCTGCAAATAACAAAACCATACAAAGATCTATATTCATTTGATTCTAAAAGAGTTAAATGCCTGGGAATGATTAAAGATTTAGTGGTCAATTTAGCTCAAATCCCAGCAAAAAGTGTGGTCATGGACATTGTGGTGGCTGATATCCCAGCTCACTTTGGCATGCTGTTGTCAAGGTCCTCGGGTACAAAGATTGGGGGATCAATCAAGTTAGATTTAACATATGCTACTGTCCCAGTCTTTGGAGGTCAGGAAAGGAGTTTATACAGGGAGACTAGATTTGTTAAAATGGTAACTAAGGCTGTCTGCTCAGATAATTCTCCAGTTTATAACAAAGAGGGAGATTTCTCATGTTTTATGTTAGAAGAAAATAAGAATTATGCTCATGAGCCCCTTTTTGGTCAAATTCAGGCTGAGCAGCCTAAAGAAGATCAGGAATCAGAAATTTGGTCTTTGCATTTTGATGGAGCAAACTCAAGGGAAGGTAATGGAGCTGGGGTATTATTAATTTCCCCTGCAG
Source organism: Pinus albicaulis (assembly GCA_034641835.2). Taxonomy (NCBI): domain Eukaryota; kingdom Viridiplantae; phylum Streptophyta; class Pinopsida; order Pinales; family Pinaceae; genus Pinus; species Pinus albicaulis. Next base: position 14,763 of record JAXQQM020070789.1, read on the forward strand.
GGAAATGGGTGCTGCTGTCTTTTAAATTGGAATATGAGGCCAAAAACAATGTAGCTGAGTATGAGGCATTATTACTGGGACTACAAACAGCTATAAACATGGGCATCCAGTGTCTAAAAGTGTTTGGAGACTCCGAGCTGGTAGTGAGGCAGATAAAAAATGAATGTCAAACTAAACACCCTCGGCTCAGAGCATATAGAAATGAAGTATGGGACATGACCGAAAACTTCTTCTCAGCTTTTAACATACAGTTCATGCCCCGGGAGCAAAACAGAATAGCGGATTCTCTTGCTGTAGTTGCCAGTACATTCCGTCCTCCTCACAATCCACTTTTAAGATATGAAGTGGAGGTACGGTACAGACCATCCATTCCAGATAATATAAAGCATTGGCAGGTATTCGAAGATAATGAACAAATGAAAATATTTATGGAGACAGTGGGAGAGTTCACAAATATGGAAATTGATGATAATGAGGAAGATGAAGTTGAAAATATTGCAGAAAACAAATGGAAAGAGAAGATAGCAGGTAATAAAGTGCTACAGCTGAAAGGAAATGTTATACCTAGAGGTTTGGTACCTCTAGAAAGATTATTTAATAAAAATTATGTACCTTTGCAGCCAAGTAAAATAACAAAAGAAGATCAAGTGGGTGATTTGAATCTGGGTACTCATGCCGACCCCAAAATTGTTAAATTATCTAAAAGAGTCCCAGAAGGATACAAAGAAAAATATTTGAAGTTATTTCATTCTTATAAAGATGTTTTTGCTTGGTCCTATCAGGACCTAAAAACTTTTGATGTAAATATTATGCAGTATAAGATTCCATTGAGGGAGGATGCAAAGCCATACAAACAGAAGCTCAGGCAAATAAATCCTTTGCTTCTTCCTTCCATTGAAAAAGAAATTAAAAAGTTGTTGAAGGCCAAAATAATTGTGCCCTTAAGATATTCAGACTGGATAGCAAACCTTGTTCTTGTTAGAAAGAAGAACGGAGAAATAAGGCTATGCGTAGATTTTAGGAATTTGAATAGAGCATCTCTCAAAGATAATTATCCACTACCTAAAATGGATCACATCCTGCAGAAAGTAGTGGGAGCATCCAGAATGTCAATGATGGATGGATTTTCTGGTTATAATCAGGTAGCTGTATTCCCAGAAGACCAGAAGAAGACTTCATTCACTACACCATGGGGAACCTTTATGTATGCCAGGATGCCATTTGGATTAATCAATGCAGGAGCTACTTTTCAGAGGGCAATGGACATAGCCTTTGTGGGAGAACAGGACAAGTTTTTGGTAGTTTATCTTGATGATATCACAGTGTTTTCAAAGAATGATGATGAGCATATCGAGCATCTAAGAAGAACTTTTGAAAAATGCAGAAGGTATGGCCTTTCTCTCAACCCTCAAAAATCTCTATTTTCATTAGAAGAGGGAAAACTCTTAGGGCACATTGTGACTAAAAATGGTGTAAAAATTGACCCTAAGAGGGTTGAAATAATAAACAACATTCCTTTGCCAAGAAATAAAAAGGAAGTACAGGTATTTTTAGGCCGAATTAATTTCTTGAGAAGATTTATTCCTAACTATGCTGAGATAGTTAGGCATATAACTAATATGTTGAAAAAGGATAGTGAAGTCAAATGGTCCCAGGAGTCTAGAGATGCATTCACAAGGATAAAACAGGCATTTGCTGAAGCTCCTATGCTAGCTGGACCAGATTACAAAAATCCATTTATAATATTTTCATTTTCTTCACCCCATACAATTGTTGGAGTGTTATTGCAGAAAAATGAAGAGGGATATGAACAGCCTATAGCTTTCTTTAGTCAAGTACTTTATGACGCAGAATTGAAATATAATATATTGGAGAAGCAGGCATATGCCCTGGTAAAGTCCCTTAAAGCTTTTAGAGTTTATATTTTGCAATATCATATTACTGCTTATGTTCCCACAGCAGCTGTAAAAGACATTCTAGTTCAGGGAGACAGCGAAGGTAAAAGAGGAAGATGGATTGCAAAAATCCAAGAATATGATCTGGATATAAGGCCTACTAATTTAATCAAAGGACAGGGACTTGCCAAGATGTTATCTGAATCCAATCACCAAGCTTTGGGTATTAACTTATCTGTGATAGCAAATGAAGAATCAGAGAAAGAAGAAGAGCAACATGGGCTAGAGATGGCTACTCAAAAAATACATGTGAAATATCTAACTAGTCCCTGGTATAAGGAAATAGTTGAGTATATTTTAACACTCAGCTGTCCCCCTGGCTGTGACAAAGTGAAGTACAGAGCTGTAAGGATGAAATCTCAGAAATATGTAATTGCTAATGGACAGCTCTATTGGAGGGACCCTCTAGGGATATTATTGTTATGCCTCACAGAAGATGAAGCGCAAAAAGCATTACAAGAATTTCATGAAGGAATTTGTGGAGGACATTACAGTTGGAGGGCCACAACACATAAAATCTTGAGGGCCAGTTTTTACTGGCCGAAACTGTACTCAGATACTTTCGCCCAAGTTAGAGCATGCGACAAGTGTCAAAGATTTGTAGAGAGACAGAAATTAGCAGCTCTGCCCTTGATTCCCATCCATGTAAATGAACCGTTTCAGAAATGGGGACTAGATTTTATAGGAGAAATACATCCCCCATCCAGTGGCCAGCATAGATGGATACTAACAGCCACGGACTACTTCACAAAATGGGTGGAAGCAATACCCACCAGAAATGCTACGGATACGGTAATAATGAGATTTATAGAGGATAATATCATATCTAGGTTTGGATGCCCTGCAAGGATTGTAACTGATAATGCACAAGCATTTAAATCTGCCAGATTTGTAAAATTTTGTCAAAGGTATAATATTACATTGACTCATTCCACAGCATACTATCCACAGGGAAATGGTCTAGCAGAGTCATCTAATAAGACCCTGGTGAGAGCCCTAAAGAAAACAATCAGTGAAAATTAGAAGAATTGGGACTCTCAATTGAAGTTTTCTTTATGGGAAAATAGGATAACTAGCAAAAGAGCAACAGGAAAATCACCCTATGAGCTGGTATATGGGCGAGCTGCTTTGTTTCCTCTGCAATTGGCATTGCCAGTAGCGCGTTTCATGCAATAAAACCAGGAAGAACCAGATGACATGATCAGAAGAATTAATCAGCTGGTAGAATTGGAACAAATGCGCAACCAGGTAAATGACAGACTAATAGAATACTAGGAAAAAATGAAGGATATTTTTGATCGCCATGCCAAGGATAGGAATTTCCAGATAGGAGACCTGGTTCTCAGGTGGGATGTTCGCAGAGCAGAAAAAGGCAAACATGCCAAATTTGACCCACTGTGGTTCGGTCCATTCAAAATAGTGAAACTAGGGAGAAATAATACTTTCATGTTAGAAAATCTGTAGGGAGATCTGTTGGACGCTCCCGTGAATGGACAATTCCTTAAACATTACTTTCAGTACTGACCTAGGCGGATCAGGCCTGGTATATTTATGTGTATAATAAAAGGAAGTGTGGTTTCAATTTTGAAATGTAAATAATGTAAATAAGCTAATAAGTTTTGAAGAGAATGCAAAGGGGTCTGAGGTCTGCGAGTTCTCGGCATGCCCGAGGACGAACATGCCGTCCCCAGTTGGAGCCGATGTTGTACCAGTCAGCCCCTCCATTTGAATCTTAGCTATAGTCTCTTTTCCTCTTTCACCGTTGCCCCTCCCCGCATCAGAAATACATTGAAAAAGGGCTAAAGTCCACTTTTAAAGATTATATAAGGTTTGGCCCCTTTTCCTCCTAGCTCCGCGCCTCCTTTTGCATATAACCAAGCGCTGCCTCTTTGAGCGTTTATCGCAGATCCCATAGTCGCGCCATCGCATGTCCGCCTCATCGCAAAAGTGCAGTTTCTCTCGTGCGTTGTCCCCCCATCATCGCATTTTTCACTTTTGCGATCTGCGCTCACCACGCCCATCGCATAGCGCAGAGCGCGGAATTTTGGTTATCCCCTTTTTCTCCCATCGCTTTTTCTCCTCTTGCGATTTTGCGAAATGCGCTCCGGGTCCCACTTCTAAAACCTTTGGTTCATCGTTTTGTTATGTTTTCCCTTTGTAACTTCCTAAGAGTCAATTTTCAAAGTCTTTATACCGCCAGCATTCCTCCGTCACGTCTCGTCATTTGCCTACGTGTCACCCACTTCTCCTTCATTAGTCTCATACTTCGGTTACGTTTCGCGCCACTGTGTTCTGTTTGAAGGTTTCGCCCCGCGTAGTTCCATCATCCTCCCAAATCCATGCCATCACTTCTGTTAGTCCCGTTTTGTCCACCATTTTTGTCATCAGTTTTATTCAGCAGGATTTTGGTTTTACAGGGACTCCTGATGGGAGAAAAATTGGCGGAAAGGATCCCGGAGTCACTATGATGTGACCGCCATTAAAGAAGGGTACTTCGATCTACAGAACTCTCCAGAAAAAACCAAGAAGGCACATTTGAGGCGGATGGAAACATTAACGTAGCTACAGATCATTTATGAAGAAACAATAAATTCAGGGTCTAGCTTGATAAAGATTTCAAGCTTAAATTCAAAATCCAAAGATCGAGAGTACCATGCTCATGAGCAAGCACCTCTAGATTTTATTGCCGCAGATCTTCTCCCTCCGGAGAAGAGCCGACTATTTGCATATTTTATTATTTATATCTTGTATATAAGTGGATTTCCATTTTCAGCTTTCATTTCCAGAAATAAATTGTGAAGTACAATCATTTATGTTCAGTCATTCATAAGTATGGGCGCGAATGTTTTCCGCCATTTGTTTCAAAATAAGTCATTAAATGTTCTCCATTTACTTCCTCCTCTAGAATTTTCTATCTCCTCTATAAAAGCTAAATGGAAAGACGTGATAAGGGTTCCAGATTTCTGTCAGCAAACTATGCAGCGAGAAGGCTTTTGTATACATTCTGTAACATTTCTGTATGAAGTTTCAGAGCCCGTAGGGTCTCAGTGAGGAGGGGTTATAACTGTATTGAGGATTCTAGTCTTTGGTATCTCACAGTATGTAATTTCTCTTATGTGTTAATACATTATCCCATTTCACGCAATTTATCTTCTTGTATCATGTTCTAGAATGCGAGTGGCTCACTGGTTTGCAGTAAGGATTCATCTTAAGTGGTGCCCTTTCTGGAATTAGTTAAGCGCTTTAAATAGGCCTAGTCATGATATATTGTTCCATGTTCACTCTTTCCATATTTTCTGCTATATTAGCTGCTTGAGGAGGGTGCTTTTAAAACGCCATTGTCATATAAGGATTCGTAAATTGGTGCGCCCTTATATGGTTCTGTTGTGTATTTGGGTATCAGTCTCATGTCAGCTAATATCTCCTTATGCTTCCTCACTGCACTCACTTCCTGATATCTGATTTCTCTGATATATTATTTGAATCGGCCCTCTTTACAGTGAGCGGTCTCTTAACTGTCTGATGCTTTCATGCTGAAGTTCTACATGATGTTCCTACATTATTCTTATCTTTGTGTCAGCTTCTGAGAGAGATTGGTCCCATTCAAATCTAATTTCCTTGTTCAAAACAAGAGATAGTAAGTGAGTCCTTGTACTGAAAACCCAAACTATAAAGGGCTCCTTGCTATATTAAGATGTCCTAGGCACTGGTCTATGGAAACTCTAGACTTTCTCTAGGGGGGTGTCAAAATCATCAACAACACCTTGATAGTGATGGCACATGCTGCCCATAGATGGTTCCATAATCTTCATATAATGAGACCTCCTCAATGAGAGATGACTGAATACATAAGTGGGGAAGACACTCCATGCTTCCACTACGCAATCCAATGACCTTCCTAGGTGTTTCAACCTTTTGCAATGGATAGGAATGAGGTTGGCCCTCTTCCTCATCTCCTCTTTGTGTCCTCATGGTTTTACACCCTTTACATTGTTGGGAAAAATACTGAGAGGGGGGGTGAATCAGTATTTAGTGCAAATTCAAAACTTTTACTTTTTATGCTCCAAACCCATACGCTACTTTTCTGAAGCCAACTAGCGTATACACGCGAATATCCTTCATAAAACTCGCGTATACACAGAGATCTAATTATGCCATTAATTCTTCAATTATATCATTCCATCATTCATTCATTAGATGTTCTATAAACAGTAAACATGTGTAGTAAGAACAGAATAAACCATCACACATAAGCATCACACATGAACACCAGGATTTTTAGGTGGAAACCCAAGTCGGGAGAAAACCACCGCTGCAGTTGCTCAGCCTTCAATATTTTATTATAGAGGAAACATCTTACAACATATGTGCTGGCGCAGACTCCTACCAGCACGCAGGCACCCACCTACTCTGCTTACTGCCTCTCCTAGTGGAGCCCAACCCCCTAATGGCTTTACTGGGCCTTCTCGAGGGGAGCTACGACTTCTCGATCTCTAAGCAACAGCCTCACTGGAAGGGAGCTACGACTTCTCGATCTCGTTTACTACCTTCACTCCGAAGGGAGCAACTTCAATTGGCTGCAGCCCCAAGACTCTATAATTAATGTCATCAATTTTCACACTCTGATCCAAAGCATCATTTAGGACAATTACTTTGCAGCACGTTTTCATCATATTTTTCAGACTGACCTACTCCATACTTTTAAGCACAACCTCAACTATGAAATCGATATAAATAACTCATCGACAGATATCGCAATCCAACCCTATTGCATACACGTATTGCTGATCGATGTCGCGTATATACATTCGTTCACATAAACTAACGATACCTCTTCGCATATACACAGAGCTAATTTCACTGCGCATACGCGCTTTCTCTTCAGCGAAGCCGCGTATATACACGCTTCTCCGCTACTAATCTGAATGTGGATAGATCTTCAACCATTATAGAGCATACTTCTTGGACTGCATATCCACTGATTCATTCCTTTTACCTTTGCATGATGTTCGCCTATCTCGTATCTAAGCCTTTCCATAAATGCATCTAGCAGATACAAATACATTCCAGATCTAGATATTCCGCTTCATCATTTCTTCATAGGTGCATCATAGTTTCAGATCTATTATCAAACCTTTACCCTTTCCATATAGATATACTTCACAGAGAAGTATTCATTCAAGCTCAAACATCTTGACCCCACACACATCATATGCACAATGAATTTCTTCTCTTTATATAGGTTTACCCTTTTTCAATACCATGAGCCCCTTTTTCAATACCATGAGCCAGAACAATACCATGAGCCCAAAACTACATTACTTCCGATGGTATTCCTGGACGGGGTCATTTAGACGAATCATTACCCAATACAATGGGTCAATACCATGGTGGTTACCCCTAGTTTTGCACTTTATGAGCGCTTTTTCCCATACGCGACTTGTCACGTTCTTTCCCGCGTGCATACGCGACTTCCCTTAGACAGATCCGTGTATGCCTTGAGACATACTCTTTTCACCATAGATTTAGCACAAGCTGAATTCCTTTCTCCATTGTTTTCTGTACTCACTATAGATACATCAGATTTAGTTCATCAAAACATATTCTATCAAGCACAACTTTGTCATCATCTTCATCAAGAGGGTTGCCATTCAAGGACAACACTTATCATCATATTGCTAACAAACATCATTTCATATGAGATTTACATCATTTACCAAGTCCATCAGGTCAAGACAAACTTCATCAGGTGGTTTGACATCAAGGACAACACATGTCAACTGTCTCAAGTCTTCATCTACATTCAGTGGGTTGCCATCAAGGACAACACTCTGCATCATATTGCCAACAATCTCCCCCTTTGGACTTGATGGCAACCACGATGGTGTTTGGTTACCACAGCAGATAGGTACATTAAAAATACAATGACACCATGTCACTCTCTCCATTTTTGACACCATTCTTTCTCTTGATTCAAACACCATGTCACTCTCCCTCTTTGACATCAAGGGCAAAGGGCGGATCAAAAACCAACATACTCTCCCCCTTTTCTCCTCATGTGGAAGAAGCGTTCTGCAGGTCTGATATATACTAAAGTGACCAAGCTCCCCTTGAGTTCATGCTGAATCTTCAAACATATTTTCCAATGAAGTACATGACTATATGAATTTCCTATCACCAATGACTCATACTTACATCAAAGATCCATCCAAGTGGATTTACATATGAGACCAAAGTGCCCAACCAAGTGGTTTTACACATTTCAACTCAGCTACCCAACCAAGTGGGTTTACAAAATTTGACTCAGCTATCCAACCAAGTGGGTTTAGAAATTTGACAAGTCCTTACATGACTAAATATTACAATTTTACCTCATGGGTCTCATCAAGACCTTTTCACCAAACTACAAATATAACTTTAAGACCAACACCAGAAAGTCCTCAAGAAAGAGAACATATTTCAGAACCATCATAATGCCAACAATGCATTATACTCAGCAAAGCTAATGCTCCTCTTGAATCTGTGCATCCAAGCAACCTTTCCATATGACTAAGGCTCCCCCTTAGTTTGTGCATCCTGAACACTTTTACCAACAAATCATCAAGGCATCTTTATCAAAACATTAGAAATAGAATTATGAGAACTGGAACACCACCAGAGATACCAAACAGTATCAGAGATACCAAACAGCACTGCAGCTGTGTTGAAGAGAGCTGATTCCAAACAGAAAATTTTCAGCAATCAGACATACGCGGTTTTCTGTGCATGAACTCGTGTATATACGCAACTGTGTTTCAGGAAATCTGCTTATCCAATACCTTCTTCTAAATTTTAACCAGATCTGATCCTCTGTGAGAAAAATACAGTGTTCAGCTTCTTTCTGAGATATTTGAATGCTTCCCTGGACTACAGATAGATAGAAAAGTGTAGTTGTGTCTTCAAGCCTCATCCAACGGTTGTAGCATAAGCTCATTAGTTACCAAGCCTTCAGATTCTTTGCAGCATCAATTCAATCTTTCCAAGAGAGATTATCATACCAAAACAACATCTTCAAATATGTGTCAAGCAATCATCCATGTGGTCCAATATCATCAAGATCTTCAAGATTTAACATGGAGTAACATATGTAGGCAAAATATCTCAACCATAGTAACAAACTATGCATGATCTATTCTTATTTCTGAATCAAACGACATCCAACTCATCCATGTGTGAGCACTGTGGCTAAAAATATTATCATAATTAACCATATACCAAGTCATCATCATTTGAGCATGAGTATCACAAGCAAGTCATAGTGCCAACAATGCAATCATTAGCACCCCTCCTACCGCTCCCCGAAATCCCTTCCCCTCCTTAATCAGGTAACCCGAATACCTTTATCAAGTCATCAGCAACAATCTCTGCATGAACTGTCCTTATCTCCGAATTATAAGACTTTCATCTCAGCAACGAATACTCTTCATCAAAAAGCAAACAAGACTCATCCATAATCTTCAACATAAGAAACCAAGTATCATATCATCATTATTTAGAACTGAGAAACTAAGCTGATACTGAGTCAATAATACAGTTATTAACAGTCAGACTGATGCTCCCCCTGAACCTCTGCTCCAGATCTTCAGCTATCATATAAATTCTCTTATCATCAATGCATACGCGACTGTGTCTGCTGGAACTCACGTGTATACGCGACTTTTGTTAATAGAACCCGTGTATGGAAAGTGAAGCATAGAAATTTTTCACATTCCTTCATCTCCCCCTAAACTTTTACTTCCTGTACCTGTCTTCTTCATATTAGATGCTCTGTCAGAAATACATATAACCAGAATAATCAAATCAATCATGAGAGACATCATACATTGCTCCCCTTGTGACGATACATTACTAAATCTCATAATGTATCCCACATCATTCCTGCAGTCAATCAGAGAAGTAAGCTTCAGAAGCGGATGACTGCAGTAGGGTCAGAATTCCCTACGTTTCTGATTGGTCTTCCTTCTTTTTCCAAATTTGCTTGAACTTCCTAACAGTGTGCTGAAAATTGTCCACTTTCTCAGATCTGTTCAACCTGCATTCCTTTTCTACATGTCCATACTTGTTACAAGAATAACATCTCATGTGTCCAGAGAAATAAGCATAAGAATCATAATGAGTATTTCTAATCTTCCTCTTTTTACAATCAGCTGCTTTATGTCCATACTTGTTACATGAAAAAAAATATCCCTTGAAGAAACCAGAGTACCTTTCTATGTAGGAACTGTTTGATTGAGGCTGAAATGATCTGCTCCTGCAATTTGCTGCAACATGCCCATAATTATGACATTTGAAACATTCAACATTATTGAATGATTTCCTTTGAGATTTCATCATTGTTGGTTGACCTTTTGTCTCTTTCAACTCTTCAGGTTTTGCATTTACTTCCTTAGAATCTTTAGCACTTCCTTGTGAACTAGATTCTCCTTTAACAGTTTCATGGAAACCAAGACCATGTTTGATAGCAGGAGACCTTTGATTACTTAGAATATTTTCCAAAATGTTATTACTATCATGAAACCTCAAAAGTTTAATCTTTTCTTCTAATTTACCTTTGAGAATATTTACCTCAACCTCCAGGGCTTGACATTGCTTTGTCATGCTTTCTTCTTTCCTTCTTCCATCTTCTACTTGATCCTTCAGATTTAGAATCTCTTCTTTCAAAGGTTTTCGTTTTCTTCACATGTTTGTTGCAGCTCTTCATTCTTCTTCTTCGATGCTTCGAGATCTTCTTTCAGAGATATGTTTTCTGCTTCAAGTCCTACATTCTTCTTATTTGATTTATCAAGGTCTTCTTTGAGGGAAATTATTTGTGCTTCAAGTCCTTCATTTTCAAATGATTTTAGAGGTTCCTCACTCTTCTTACTTGATGTTTCAAGTTTTTCTTGTAGAGAGATGATTCCAGCTTCAAGACCTTCATTCTTCCTTTTTGATTTTTCCAGATCTGTTTTTAGAGAAACGTTTTTTGCTTCAAGTCCTTCATTCTTCTTATTTGATTCTTCAAGATCTGCTTGCAGAGAGATGATTCCAGCTTCATATCCTTTACTTAGATTGTATACATCATCGAACATCCTTTTCAGTCTAAATATCAAAGCTTTGGAGGCAGATTCCTTCTCATTAAATATTCTTTGTTGATCTTTGATAACTTCTTCTAAGTCGATAGTACAGTTTTCACTATCTTCACCCTTATTTGTACAAATAAGAATATCAGGACCCCAATCACTATCAGATTCATCTTTGTCAATTTCAGCTATCTCCTTACTTTGAGTAGCCTTCTTCTTTTGCTTCTTTGCCATGAGTACTTGTAGAGCTTGGTCAAAATCTTCTTCATCTTCACTTTCACTATCATGACCTTTGCATATACAGGTAAGTGAAATACAAGAACAACGATCAATACATGTTTCATCTCCTTCAATTTCTGCTATACACGATTTCTGAGGCATCTTCTTTATTTGAGCAACCTTCTTCTTTTGCTTCTTTCCCATTGCGACGGATCTCCTTCAAGCGATCAAGCTTCTGCAAAAGAACCTGCTCTGATACCAATTGTTGGGAAAAATACTGAGAGGGGGCGTGAATCAGTATTTAGTGCAAATTCAAAACTTTTACTTTTTATGCTCCAAACCCATACGCTACTTTTCTGAAGCCAACTAGCGTATACACGCGGATATCCTTCATAAAACTCGCGTATACACAGAGATCTAATTATGCCATTAATTCTTCAATTATATAATTCCATCATTCATTCATTAGATGTTCTATAAACAGTAAACACGTGCAGTAAGAACAGAATAAACCATCACACATAAGCATCACACATGAACACTAGGATTTTTAGGTGGAAACCCAAGTCGGGAGAAAACCACCGCTGCAGTTGCTCAGCCTTCAATATTTTATTATAGAGAAAACATCTTACAACATATGTGATGGTGCAGACTCCTACCAGCATGCAGACACCCACCTGCGCTCGTTTACCAGCCTCTCCTAGAAGGGAGCTCCAACCCCCTGACTCGTTTACCAGCCTCTCCTGGAAGGGAGCTACGACCCCCTGCTCTCATTTACCAGCCTCACCTGGAAGGGAGCTACGACCCCCTGATCTCGTTTACCAGCCTCACCTGGAAGGAAGCTACCACCCCCTGACTGAAGGCTATAACCCCAAAGACTCTATGGACCACGCCATCAATTTTCACACCGGATCCAAAGCATCCTTAGGACACCACTTGGTTATGTGCCACGTTTCATCATATTTTCAGACTGGACCCACTCCATACTTTTAAGCACAGTCAACCATGAAACTGATACAAATAACTCACTAACAGATATCAGTAAACCAGCAGAACAGATCAGACATTTCTTACCATAGACTTCAGCAAACCCTAGTTTGCATACGCGCTTTCCTTTCACTGATGTCGCGTATATACGCGCTTCTGTTCACATAAACTAGCATATACCTCTGTACATATTACAGAGCTCATTTCATTTCGCATACGTGATTTCTCTTCATCAAAGCCACGTATATACGTGTTTCCTCTGCGGCGATCTAGCATATAGATCTTCAACCATTATAGAGCAGCATACTTCTTCAGATCAAATATTTAGTTCAGATTTACCCTTTTACTTCAGACAGATGTCCGCCTCATCTCAGATCTAAGCCTTCCATAAACAGATCTAGCAGATACAAATACATTCCAGATCTAGATATTCTGCTTCATCATTTCTTCATAGGTGCATCATAGTTTCAGATCTATTATCAAACCTTTACCCTTTCCATACAGATATACTTCACAGAGAAGTATTCATTCAAGCTCAGACATCTTGCACCCACACTCATGATTTGCACAATGAATTTCTTCTCTTTATATAGGTTTACCCTTTTTCAATACCATGAGCCCTTTTTTTTTTCAATACCATGAGCCAAAACAATACCATGAGCCCAAAACTACATTACTTCCGATGGTATTCCTGGACGGGGTCATTTAGACGAATCATTACCCAATACAATGGGTCAATACCATGGTGGTTACCCCTGGTTTTGCACTTTATGAGCGCTTTTGCCCATACGCGACTTGGAACGTTGTTTCCCACGTGCATACGCGACTTCTCCTAGGCAAATCCGTGTATGCCTTGAGACATACTCTTTTCACCATAGATTTAGCACAAGCTGAATTCCTTTCTCCATTGTTTTCTGTACTCACTGTAGATACATCAGATTTAGTTCATCAAAACATATTCTATCAAGCACAACTTTGTCATCATCTTCATCAAGAGGGTTGCCATTCAAGGACAACACTTAGCATCATATTGCTAACAAACATCATTTCATATCAGATTTACATCATTTACCAAGTCCATTAGGTCAAGACAAACTTCATCAGGTAGTTTACCATCAAGGACAACACATGTCAACTGTCTCAAGTCTTCATCTTAATTTAGTGGGTTGCCATCAAGGACAACACTCTGCATCATATTGCCAACAATCTCCCCCTTTGGACTTGATGGCAACCACGATGGTGTTTGGTTACCACAGCAGATAGGTACATTAAAAATACAATGACACCATGTCACTCTCTCCATTTTTGACACCATTCTTTCTCTTCATTCAAACACCATGTCACTCTCCCCCTTTGACATCAAGGGCAAAGGGCGGACCAAAGCCAACATACTCTCCCCCTTTTCTCCTCATGTGGAAGAAGCGTTCTGCAGATCTGATATATACTGAAGTGACCAAGCTCCCCCTGAGTTCATGCTGAATCTTCAAACATATTTTCAATGAAGTACATGACTCTATGACTTTCCTATCACCAACGACTCATACTTACATCAAAGATCCATCCAAGTGGATTTACATATGAGACTCAAGTACCCAACCAAGTGGGTTTACACATTTCAACTCAGCTACCCAACCAAGTGGGTTTACAAAATTTGACTCAGCTACCCAACCAAGTGGGTTTACAAATTTTGACAAGTCCTTACATGACTAAAATTTACAATTTTACATCATGGGTCTCAACATGACCTTTTCATCAAAATACAAATATGACTTTTCATAACCAACACCAGAAAGTCCTCAAGAAAGAGAACATATTTTAGAACCATCATAATGCCAACAATGCATTATACTCAGCAATGCTAATGCTCCCCCTGAATCTCTGCATCCAAGCAACCTTTCCATATGACTAAGGCTCCCCCTTAGTTTGTGCATCCTGAACACTTTTACCAACAAATCATCAAGGCATCTTTATCAAAACATTAGAAATAGAATTATGAGAACTGGAACACCACCAGAGATACCAAACAGTATCAGAGATACCAAACAGCACTGCAGCTATGCTAAAGAGAGTTGATTCCAAACAGAAAATTGTCAGCAATCAGACATACGCGGTTTTCTGTGCATGAACTCGCGTATATACGCGACTGTGTTTCAGGAAATCCGCGTATCCAATACCTTCTTCTAAATTTTAACCAGATCTGATCCTCTGTGAGAAAAAGACAGTGTTCAGCTTCTTTCTGAGATATTTGAATGCTTCCTTGGACTACAGATAGATAGAACAGTGTAGTTGTGACTTCAAGCGTCATCCAACGATTGTAGCATAAGCACATTAGTAACCAAACCTTCAGATTCTTTGTAGCATCAATACAATCTTTCCAAGAGAGATTATCATACCAGAACAACATCTTCAAATAAGTGTCAAGAAATCATCCATGTGGTGCAACATCACCATGATCTTCAAGTTTTAACATGAAGTAACATATGTAGGCAAAATATTTTCAACCATAGTAACAAACTCTGCATGATCTATTCTTATTTCTGAATCAAACGACTTCCAACTCATCCATGTGTGAGCACAGGGCTAAAAATCTTATCATAATTAACCATATACCAAGTCATCATCATTTGAGCATGAGTATCACAAGCAGTCATAGTGCCAACAATGCAATCATTAGTATTCAACGTACTGCTCCCCCTGAACCAGTGCTCCTCCTTAACTTGTGCAACCTGAATACCTTTATCAGCAAGTCATCAGCAACAATATCTACATGGTCTGACCTTATCTCTGAATCATAAGACTTTCATCTTAGCAACGAATACTCTTCATCAACAAGTAAACAGGACTAATCCATAATCTTCAACAAAAGTAACCAAGTATCATATCATCATTATTTAAAACTGAGAAACTAAGCTGATATTGAGTCAATAATATAGTTATTAACAGTCAGACTGATGCTCCCCCTGAACCTCTGCTCCTGATCTTCAGCTGTCATATAAATTCTCTTATCATCAATGCATACGCGACTATGTCTGCTTGAACTCGCGTGTATACGCGACTTTTGTTCATCGAACCCGCGTATGGAAAGTGAAGCATAGAAATTTTTCACATTCCTTCATCTCCCCCTGAACTTGTACTTCCTGTACCTGTCTTTTCCACATCAGATGCGCTGTCAGAAGTAAACATAACCAGAATGATCAAATCAACCATGAGATTCATCATACATTACTCCCCTTGTGACGATACATTACTAAATCTCATAATGTATCCCACATCATTCCTGCAGTCAATAAGAGAAGTAAGCTTCAGAAGTGGATGACTGCAGTAGGGTTAGTATTCCCTACGTTTCTGATTGGTCTTCCTTCTTTTTCCAAATTTCCTTGAACTTCCTAACTGTGCTGAAAATTGTCCACTTTCTCAGATCTGTCCAACCTGCATTCCTTTTCTACATGTCCATACTTGTTACAAGAATAACATCTCATGTGTCTAGAGAAATAAGCATAAGAATCATAATGAGTATTTCTAATCTTCCTCCTTTTACAATCAGCTACTTTATGTCCATACTTGTTACATGAAAAACAATATCCCTTGAAGAAACCAGAGTACCTTTCTATGTAGGAACTGTTTGATTGAGGCTGAAAAGATCTGCTCCTGCAATTTGCTGCAACATGCCCATAATTATGACATTTAAAGCATTCAACTTCATTGACTGATTTCCTTTGATATTTCATCATTGTTGGTTGACCTTTTGTTTCTTTCAACTCTTCAGGTTTTGCATTGACTTCTTTTGAATCTTTAGCACTTCCTTGTGAACTAGATTCTCCTTTAAGAGTTTCATGAAAACCAAGACCAAGTTTGATAGAAGGAGACCTTTGATTACTAAGAATATTGTCCAGAATCTTAGTACTATCTTGAAACCTCAAAAGTTTAACCTTTTCTTCTAATTTACCTTTGAGAATGTTTACCTTAACCTCCAGGGCTTGACATTGCTTTGTCATGCTTTTTTCTTTCCTTCTTCCATCTTCTACTTGATCCTTCAGATTTAGAATCTCTTCTTTCAACCAATTTTCGTTTTCTTCACATGTTTGTTGCAGCTCTTCATTCTTCTTCTTCGATGCTTCAAGATCTTCTTTCAGAGATATGTTTTCTGCTTCAAGTCCTGCATTCTTCTTATTTGATTTATCCAGGTCTTCTTTGAGGGAAATGATTTCTGCTTCAAGTCCTTCATTTTCAAATGATTGTAGAGGTTCCTCACTCTTCTTACTTGATGTTTCAAGTTTTTCTTGTAGAGATATGATTCCAGCTTCAAGACCTTCATTCTTCCTTTTTGATTTTTCCAGATCTGTTTTTAGAGAAACTTTTTCTGCTTCAAGTCCTTCATTATTCTTATTTGATTCTTCAAGATCTGCTTGCAGAGAGATGATTCCAGCTTCATATCCTTTACTTCGATTGTATACATCATCGAACATCCTTTTCAGTCTAAATATCAAAGCTTTGGAGGCAGATTCCTTCTCATTAAATATTCTTTGTTGATCTTTGATAACTTCTTCTAAGTCGATAGTACAGTTTTCACTATCTTCACCCTTCTTTGTACAAATAAGAATATCAAGACCCCAATCACTATCAGATTCATCTTTGTCAATTTCAGCTATCTCCTTACTTTGAGTAGCCTTCTTCTTTTGCTTCTTTGCCATGAGTACTTGTAGAGCTTGGTGAGAATCTTCTTCATCTTCACTTTCACTATCATAATCCTTGCATATACAGTTAAGAAAAATACAAGAACAACGATTAATACCTGTTTCATCTTCTATACATGATTTTCGAGGCTTCTTCTTTCCTTGAGTAACCTTCTTCTTTTGCTTCTTTCCCCATTACACGGGATCTCCTTCAAGCAATCGTTTCCGTGCAAGAACCCGCTCCGATACTCAATTGTTGGGAAAAATACTCGAGGAGGGGGGTAACCGCATTTAGTGCAAATTCAAAACTTCTTTTAATTTTTATGTCTTAAACCTATACGCCACTTTTCCTGGTTTAACTAGCGTATACACGCGGATATCCTTCATAAAAATCGCGTATACACGTAGATCTAATTATGTCATTAATTCTTCACTTAAACCATTCCATCATTTATTCATCAGATATTCAATAAAAAGTAAACATGTGCAGTAAGAACAGAATAAACCATCACACAAAGCATCACACATGAACACCAGGATTTTTAGGTGCAAACCCAAGTCAGGAGAAAACCACTGCTGCAGTTGCTCAGCCTTCAATATTTTATTATAGAGAAAATATCTTACAACATATGTGCTGGTGCAGACTCCTACCAGCACGCAGGCACCCACCTGCGCTCGTTTACCAGCCTCTCCTGGAAGGGAGCTCCAACCTCTTGACTCGTTTACAAGCCTCTCCTGGAAGGGAGCTACGACCCCCTGATCTCATTTACCAGCCTCACCTGGAAGGGAGCTACAACCCCCTGACTGAAGGCTACAACCCTCAGCACCCCTTCGGATCACGTTTCATCAATTTTCACATCGATCTTTAGCATCCTTTTTAGACACTATTTTGCAGTTAATGCTTCATAATATTTAGACTGACCCACTCCATACTTACACAAATAACCATGAACCGATATTAAATAACTCTAACAACATATATCAAGAAACTGGTAACAAACTGCATATTTCTTACCACAGACTTCAGCAAACCCTAGTTTGCATACGCGCTTCCCTTTCACTGATGTCGCGTATATACGCGCTTCTGTTCATATGTACCAGCGCATACTTTTGTACATATTACAGATCCAATTTTATTGCGCATACGCGCTTTTTCTTCAGTGAAGCCACGTATATACGCGCTTTCCCTTCGGCAAACTAGCGTATAGATCTTCAACCATTATAGAGCAAAGATACTTATTCGTATCGTATATCTCGCTTAGATTTACCTTTTACTTCGTATGATGTTCGCTCTATCTATATCTAAGTTTTCCATAAAAACGATCTAGCAGACACAAATACATTCCAGATCTAGATATTCCGCTCTACTTCATTTCTTCATGTGCATCATAGTTTCGCATCTATTATCAAACCTTACCCTTTCCATTTAGATCTACTTCAGAGAGAAGTATTCATTCAAGCTCAGACATCTTGCACCCACACTCATCATATGCACAATGAATTTCTTCTCTTTATATAGGTTTACCCTTTTTCAATACCATGAGCCCCTTTTTCAATACCATGAGCCAAAACCACATTACTTCCGATGGTATTCCTGGACGGGGTCATTTAGACGAATCATTACCCAATACAATGGGTCAATACCATGGTGGTTACCCCTGGTTTTGCACTTTATGAGCGCTTTTGCCCATACGCGACTTGTCACGTTCTTTCCCGCGTGCATACGCGACTTCCCTTAGACAGATCCGCGTATGCCTTGAGACATACTCTTTTCACCATAGATTTAGCACAAGATGAATTCCTTTCTCCATTTTTTTCTGTACTCACTGTAGATACATCAGATTTAGTTCATCAAAACATATTCTATCAAGCACAACTTTGTCATCATCTTCATCAAGAGGGTTGCCATTCAAGGACAACACTTAGCATCATATTGCTAACAAACATTATTTCATATGAGATTTACATCATTTACCAAGTCCATCAGGTCAAGACAAACTTCATCAGGTGGTTTGCCATCAAGGATAACACATGTCAACTGTCTCAAGTCTTCATCTACATTTAGTGGGTTGCCATCAAGGACAACACTCTGCATCATATTGCCAACATTTCAAGGGCTTTTGAAATTCAATCCCTTTGAGGTCTTTAAGAAAATACCTCTCATCTTTGTCCTTACTGCTCTTGCACCGCGCAGTGCAACTTTGTTGCTCTAACCCAACAGCATACAGAAATGTAGATCTCTTCATATAATGTGTTGAAATGACAAAATATGGGTTTTTAATTATACCTTGGTGGGTTGTAGAAGCAAGAGATTCTTCTGCAACTGTGTAGTCTTCCTCCATTACTGAAGGCTGCTTTCCCAAGGTTGTGCCAGTGCTGGTACAAGTCTCCACCCTTTCAATCTCCTTGATATCTTCTTCAATACCCTTCATGGTTTGGAAAAGGAGTAGGGAGATATCCTCTTCTATCATTCTTCCAAGTGGTGGAGCCATGCTCTTGTTTCTTCTATAGAATGCATCTTCCTTGTGAGGGCAGGAAGTGAATGGATCTTCCTCTCCTTCTTGAAACCTTCTATAGGTCTCACTACAACCTTCTTCTCCTTGAAACCCTCTAGGAGTTTCATTCTCTTCGTCTTTTTCCTTTGTCTGTCTATCCTCTTTGAAGAGGCTCTTCATGGATCTGGAATATGATGAGGTAAAACTCATCTTCTTCAGCATTCTGAACTTTGATTATTTTTTGTAAATTGCCCCCTTCAGGAATATCAAAATTCTATTCTAGAGATTGACTGCTGGGGCATTTACTATATATGTCACCTTTGAATAAAGGATGAGATCTAGAGGCTACCTGGCCATCTGCAGACTCTGTCTATAGAGTTTTAAATATTCCTCCTTCAAGGATTAAACAGTTTGGATTGAAGCCATAGGCTAAGCCAAATATCTTGCTCTGATACCACTTTAATGTTCCAAATTGGAAACTGCTCATGAATCTAGCAAATCATATTCCCTTTTTCAAAAACATTAACAATCAACAATGAAACTATTCCAGAGATTGATTATAGGGGAATTTATCGGGTATGTCACATTTAAAAGAAAGGATGAGACCCAGAGGCTAGCTGGCCCAGTAGCAAACTCTGTCTATAGAACTATGTTAAGAGCTAATATTTCCAAGAGGGGATGCTCAGCAAGCGAAGCCTGAAAAATCCATTTTTTAGAGATGGGTGCTTTAGAAACTAATATCAAATATTTGATCCCTTATATATGATAATATAAAACCCAATTCCAATATGATATCAGAAAAAAATCCGACTAGGTGGGTTAAATAGTTCTCCCACACCTAGCTTGCCTTAAAAACTGCCCAAATGAGGGACTGCAACAATATGGAACCTATATAACGGTCTTACACTGATGAATAAGCTTTAAAATAGGTGAAATATACATAAATACATGTCTTTAACCATAACAATAATTTATACAGCGTTTTATGAACCAAGGGATGGAGAAAAGTGAGGATTTAGGCCCTAAAATGAGTATAATCAGAGTTCTGCGTGACAATAAGGTGGGAAAGTGGTTTGATATGATGGCTAGGTTTATTATGGACTCCCATGTCAAATTTCAACAAAACAAAATAATATTTTCTATGTTAAACAGTTCCTCCTTCCCAACTAGTCAAGAGAAACACCCAATCCCCATGACTTTGAAGATGCAGAATTTACTGAAGCTTATAAAGTGTGATTTTCTGAAGCTATTAGTTGTAATATGATATAAAAATCATAAAATCAGCTTGGTTTCATAGCTTATGCAAAATAATTAAGAAAAACATAGATTTACATGAAATAATCCTCAAGATTGAGGTGTTGCAACACAAGAGATGAACCAGAAAACTCTTCAGCATGATTGACAGGAGGCTGAAGATTATTTTTATTAAGTTACATATTTTCAACTGATATTTACATGAAAACGGATATCTATAACAGATTATAATTCCCAGAGGGCTCTTTATTTCACTCCTGTTAGGGATTTTAGCAATACATGAAAATGCTGGAGCAGATCTGCAGAATGATTCAGAATTTCTGAAGAAAAAACTTCAGTGAATGAATCAAATCATAAATATACATGGATTTGTTGGCCAATCGATGGATCACCCTTGATGCAAGGATTCTTCCTTCACATCAGAGATCTAGCTCAAAAATGATGCCAAAAACCCTGCAACACTGCTCCTTCAGCAATAACGCAGATTTGGGGAAGGAACTATGCAGTATACCATGAAGGACACATTGGCCTAATGCCAAGATCTGAAATGAAGCTCAAATCATTTGATACAGCTCTCCAATGGATTATAACCCTCCTCCACTAAAAAGAAGTGTTGAAATGCTTTATCTCTAAAAAGATCTAAATCCCACTTACTGCAACTTACAAAGGCAATAAAATCCTAAACAGGATATGCATTACAGTTGGAAGTAGAAGCTTGGCCAAATGCCAGATAGTGGATCAATGCAGCACATCCTCCTCTAAAGAGCTACTCCATGGAAGGAGAGAGGATACCTAAACAAGAAACCCTCTTCCTTTTGGCTAAACAGCCAAGATAACTCAAGTTGCTCAAGCAACCACAAATCATCAACAACCTTTTTCTTGAGCCTTCTACTTCCTTTTATAAGATTAGGGTTTGAAAAACCCTAAACCACCATCATCCATTTTTCCCGTTTCACATGAAGGACCCCCTCATAGGATTGCGCTGATCATCTAGGAGGTTCATTGCATCTGGACTACTTTATGATTTGGTCTTGTTGACCTAGTCAAATAGCTTGAAACTTTTTCACATACAAGTGGATTTTATTGAGAAAACCCTGATTTGACTCTGTTCACATTGGGTATTGATTTATTCTCATGTTTTAGGAGTTTTTCATGTCCTCCTTTACATTTTATTCATCAATAAATCAAATTAAAACAAAATTAAATGTTCCTATTAGCTTGGGCTAATTAGGAACATTACATTGTGTAAAAGCTTGTTTCACCAAGTCAAAGGATTTCTTTGCTTCTATGGTCCATCTGAATCTTGTTTCTCTTTTTAGCATGTTATTAATGTTTCTTAGGAGTTCCGCAAGGTTTCGTATGAACCTTGTTAATAATTTTATCTTCCCAATGAAGGATTGCGGCTCTTTGATTTTTCTTGGGTGACTGATTTGTAATATTCCCTCAATCCTTTTTGGGTCAATCTTTATCCCTTGATCAAATATGATGTGGCCTAAAAGCTTCCCTTCTTGAAGGGCAAACAAATTTTTCTTTGGATTTAAAGACAAACCATACTTTCTTCATTTCTCAAAGACTTTTATTAAATGAGCTAAGTGTTCCACATCAGTTCTTTAATAGACTATGATGTCATCAAGATATATTATAATGAAGTAACCTATTTCTTTTGAGAAAGAAATATCCATTTCTCTTTGAAAAGTTTCCCCAGCATTCATTAACCCAAAAGAAATTTTGACATACATGAAGGTGCCCCAAGGTGTAGTGAAGGTTATCTTGTGTTGATCATCCGGATGTATCAGAACCTGATTGTACCCTAAAAATCCATCAAGTAGAGATATTATTTTGGAGCCTACCACCCTTTGCAACATATGATCCATTTTTGGTAATGGGTAGTTGTCTTTCAGGGATGCTTTGTTTAAATTTCTGAAGTCTATGAAGAGCCTAATTTCTCCTGTCTTCTTCCTCGCAAATAGAAGATTTGAAACCCATTCTGAGCACCTGAGTGGGAATATTATTCCAGCATCATACATTTTCTTTATTTCTTTCTCAACCAGTGGCAGTTGGACACGATTTATTCTGCATAGTTTATGTTTAAAGGGCTTCTAGTTTTCTTTTAGAGGAATTTTGTGCTGAACGACATCTGTATCATAGGACTTCAAGTCTTCATAGCTCCAAGAAAAAACATCACTGAATTCTTTGAAAAGATCAATATATTTATGTTTTATAGGAGCTGGCAGTGTCTTTGACAATTTTATCATTTTGGGTTTTTGTTTACTACCTATATTTCACTCTTCTACATTTTCTTTAGTGGATTCCAACTTTGTCTTCTTAGCAACATCATTAAAACCAAAAAGTTCCTCTAGAGGGACCATTCCTCTTGGCAAGGTATTATCTCTGAACTGTAGCACTTCAAATTCTTCTTTTTCTGGATCTACACACAACTTTGTCTCATATGGGTCATCTTTTGCTAACAGATTTATCTCAGCCTCATCAGGGGGATCCTTTTTGTATGTTTGTTCCTTAGCAAAGCAGTCGTTTTCATGATCTGAGTCTGAATTTGAAATTTTAAACTCATTTCTAGACTGCAAGAAATCTTCAATCTATTTGTCACCTTCAAAAACTTGCCAATATTTTATATTATTAAGGACTGTTGGTCTGTATTTGACTTGTACTATGTATTGTTTGTTATGATAAGGTTTTTGACAAGTACTGGCCGCAAAATCTAGTCCATTATCCAAGATATTTTTATTTCTTGGGATGAAGGCAAGGTCATATTCTTTGAATGTTTTTAAGAGGTCAAGGGCATCATCCCTATATGCTCTTAATCTAGGATGCTTAGTTGAATATTCTCCCTTAATCTGCCTAATGACTAGCTTGGAATCCCAATGTATATAAATGATTTTGGCTCCTAATTTATTGAGTAATTATAGCTCGAGGAGGAGTGCCTCATATTATGCTATGTTGTTTGTACATTGGAAGTTCAGTCTATATGAATGACCCTTTGCATGGTTGTTCTCAAGGTTGTGTACCCAAACACCTGCTCCTGACCCAGTCTCACCACAATAACCATCAAAGCTCATGCTCCAAAGAGGTTCAATTTTAGACTTACCATTATGTTGGTCATTGTGGTTACCACCATGTTGGTTGTTATGTTATTCATTTTTTATTTTTTCTTCCTGGAATGACTGTACTGACTATTCTGACTGTTCTTATTCTTCTTCTTAAACTAATTTTTCATTAAGTGTTACTTGTTCATTAATTTTTTCATCATTGTAAAGGATAAATGAATCAAGATCTGTGTGGAAAAAATAGAGAGGGGAGTTATCATGATTTTCTTGAATGCTGAACATGTATTTCATATGAGTTTCCCTATATAGTCTTCTTGGTTGACTATATACAAGTATGGTAGCATAGGTCATGTCCATTTGGATGGTGCCTTGAATTTTAGCTCCCCGTGAGCATGAAAGGAGCATGCCATACTTAGGCGGAATGTTAGCCATCACAGCATCCATTACTAGGCTCTTGGCTGGTATTTGTGATAGATTAACAAAGATATATTTGATTAGGCCTAGACATTTAACTCTACTAGAATCAAAAGAGTACATGTCTTTGTATGGTCTAGTTATCTCAAGGCCTAATCTCTCCATGACTACCTTTGGCATGAGGTTATGTGAAGCTCTTGAATCTAACATGGCATTATGAAGGATTTTATCATGAATATTCAAACTTACATAAAATGGAGGCACACCTCCCTCTTGGAAATTTCCTTCTACTTCAGGTCCAAATAGAAGCTCTGGATTGTCATCATTTAAAAAAGAATATGAAATTTCTCCTATGTTTAAAGCTTTCAAAACTTGGGATATATATACATCTTGGCCAACTAATTTAGTAAGATGTATGGATATTTTTATCTTGGAAATTTAATTCTCAATACTGAATGGTGTCTTTGTTTTTGGAAGATTTAAATCAGTTTTATCAGACACTGTTTTTACATCAATTTCAACTTGTTGATTTTCATTGGGAGTCCAAGTTAAATCAATTTTTTTAGGGCTACTAGTTGATGTACTAGTGCTGATTTCTGAACTGTTTTTTTTTTTTTAATCAGAACTTTTAACCACTTTATTTGAAGCTTTTATTATCATTTTATAATCATTTTCAGGGGTCATCCTAGCAGAAATGTCTAATTTATTTCTCTTGGGAGTGTCTTAGGTTTTCTTTCTTCTGAGGTCATGCTACCTATGTACCTCCATAATAGCATTTTCAAAGCCTTGTTTATAGTCCATGGATTCTAGAATTTCTTCTTCATTTGGGGAAAATACGCCTTGTTCTTCCTTAGTGAGGAAAAAAGTATCCTCATTGTTAACTCCCATTAAATTTATATGACTCTCCTCTGGCTCTTCAATTACCCCCTCATCCTCATCAACATAGTTTCCTTGGAAAGGAGGCATGATTTGTTGGTCAAGTCCTCTTTGTCTTATTTGAGGGGGTTTCTCCTAAAGTTTTGGTTCTAGTTCTGATTTTGATTTATGTTTTGAGGAGCAGCTTGGTTTTCTCTGGGGTAAGCTCTCTCATTCATGTTTATTCTCTCCATCACCCTTTCCATACTTCTAATAAAGTTATCAATCTTAGTATCAGATGTGAAGGCAATAGCCTCTTCCCTATATGTGGCTCTCTTTCCATTTTTCATTCTAGCCCTCTTGGAAATCAGATTTGACTCTACACTTACTGCAGCCCTATGCATATCTTCTAATGTGAGAGGGCCTCTTTCTCTTAGTTGGTAAGCCATTTCTGGGTCAAATCCATCTGGAAATTTCATTAGGGCTAGGCCTTGTGGAGGTTTCATGTGGGTAAGGGGGGAATTATATACACTATTGAACCTAGTGCAGTACTCTTGGACACCCTCTCCAACATTTCTTTTAATGCTTTCATGCTTTGATAAGATTTGGAGAGGGTTCTTCTTAACTTCCTATTTATTTAAGAAAAGTTGATGAAAAGAAGGGAGGTCATGTATACTATTAGGGGTTATGCTTTTAAACCATTTTCTTGCTTCTCCCCCTAAGCTTTGAGCAAAAAATATTAGTTTAAGAGTTTCATCATCTATTTCTTGTCTGTCAAAATAGTCATTCATTCTATCCAAATGTTGTTGAGAAATTGTAGAACTACTTGCATCATATAATGGAATCTTGGACTGATAGTCCTATGGTAGAAATGCTAAAGGTAATGGTAGAAATAATGGGGCATACCATGTTTCCATGACTGGAAGTTGGGGAAACAAAGGAGGGTTAACAAGTGGAATGTTTATAAGAGGAGGCGAGGGGTTAAACGGAGGAAGGTGAACAAAGGGTGTATGAATGGGGGTTGAATTTAGTACAACAAGATTCTATTGTAAGATGGGTGAGTTTAAAACTATCTGGGTTATCCAATTCTGATATCTCGTCCTCGACAAGATTTGTTCCAGGGGTGAGTCAGATAGGATATTCTACAAGTATTTAAGGTTTTCAAGCAGTGAACTCTCTTTGTGAATAGATATGCTAACAGTTGGATTTTTAGATCTAGGAGATTTCCTTAGGATGTGCATAGGATTGTCAACTAGTGCAGGAGGGTTTGGGTCTGGATGGGATCTGGTACATATTCTTCTAGAAGCCAGAAATTAGACCAAAGGATTAGAAAGGTTGAGAGTTTTATAATAGTTAAAAAAAAAAACCAATATGTGAAAGAAATAATTTATTCAAAAAGTATTTTGATTGGGTTATATTCCAGGTTTGATGATATCAGTATTTCTTAAATAATTTTCCCAGTGGAGTCAGCAGGCCGACAAAAAACTAGTGGAGTCACCAGGTGGATGATTTAACTGTCTTGAGGCTGGCTGTTTTCCACCATCAGCAACCAGATACCAGTCTTGGCGAATATTTCAGCCATCTAAGTGTGAATGGGGTTTTCTGAGTTCTTGAGGAAATATTAAGTTGTTTAATAACTCAGGTTCCCCAGTGATTTGCAAGATTGGAAAAAAACAATATGCAGCGAACCACATCAGATCACTTTGGAGTCTAAGGAGCTAGCCTTCCTGGACTTAGAAAGGGATATCTATGTTTTCTTGATGAAAATGATTTAACTTTATGTTTATGTTTTCTGATTTTAGGCTAGTTATGAATTTATGGGACTGTTTCTTTTGTTTTGATTGATTGATTGTAGGTTGAAAAGATAGACTATAGGAAGCATTAATCCATTGGGCTATGGATTCATAATAGGCTTTAATTATACATCAACTTTGCAAGGGTTTTCATAGGTCAAGATAACTATATCAAGTGGATATTTTTAGTTTAGATGAATATGAAATGACAGCAAGTTGTGAATTCTGTAAAACTAAAGGGAAATTAAGAATCCTTCAACTATACTACCACAAGACCTAGGCCCAACCTAGGATAACATATAGACTGTGTGACCTGATTGACCACCGGGTCAATCAGTGCAAAGAACTGAAGCCCCTCACAAAAAAATTTCGCACATTATCTTCTTTTCCATAGAAAATTCTCTCTAACCAAGACAATATCACACATACTTATTGACGGATTTGTTCACACTTTCACCATACAATTAAATGTGAGCATCTCCCCAATCTAAGAGAGGAATGAGCAACATTAAGTCTGCACTCCCAAAAAGAGTTAGACACACCCAAGCCAACTATATGGAAATGGAGGTAGAAGACTTCGTCTTCTACCGCAGATCCTTTCCAAGAATCCACATCTAGGATGATGAGTAGTGTTTATTCCCACACAATATACTCAGTTTTCACAGTGGTACCATGCACCATTTGCACTGGCGAAAACCACAAACTAGAGGCATGCCCTCTAATGGAAACATTTAGGCACCTCTACACCAGGTACAATTTCCACCAATAGGATATTGACCATCCTAAGGGGGGAACCAACCTTGTGCTTTCTCCCAGCATGGAGATTCTCCCCCCACCAAATGCCGACAACACGATACACCACATACGATTGGTATCATCGTATATCGGAAATAGGATTATAGTCGCCCCCACATCCCAGGATTCCCACCTTATTCTTATTGCAAAAGGTCATGGTTCCTTGCACTTTTGCTTTGATTTCCACGAGATCCAAAATTTACATGCCGCCATCAAACTCCTTGATGATACCCAACCTCTATAACAACATCTAGTACAACTAGAGCTCATCTCCAAAAAACGACGACGGTCTCTGCAACATAACGAGGCCCACAAAAAACGAGGGAGAACTAGTCCTCTGCTATGATGTCAAAAAGAATCCATAGGGACAGGAATGTTTGAAACCTTGTGGAAAGGACCCTACGTCATAAGACATTGCCTCCTCAAGGGGGAATACATCTTGATGGAACCAGACATGACATACCTCAACAACCCTATCAACTGCCTTTACCTCAAGAAATTCTACCCATAAGGGCCAAGCAGGCCCTACCCTAGAGTCAACATACACAAACCCAACCACTTTAAAAATTTTGACCAAATTACTTATTACAAAACGTGCTCAAGTGTCACAATGAATTACCAACTTGAACCTTACTTTATATTTTCTAATGGAGTGTCACGATGGTCTAAATGCTTAGCAGTAGCCCCATGGGTCATCTCTCACCCTGAATGATCAGCACTCTGCACCAATGGCCTATGCATCGGTTCAACAACAAACAATCAGGCATAATATGAAGTCGTTATTGAACTTATGTGTGACACCCTCCATCAGGGAATATGCCATATTCATATCTACCTCGATTCCCAGTTAGTAGTATCACAGTTAAACCAAAAAATTTTTATAAAAGATTCACATCTATTTAGAAAATATTTGTGTGCAAAAAGATTAAGTAGAAAATTTGACTACATTACATTCACATATGTACCAAGGAGTCAAAACCAAACAGCTGATCGCATAGCTAACAATATTCTTTTTTCAAATGCATCTCAAATAAAACATCATACATAAAAAATTAAAAATATATAAAAAATAGATATCCATCAGCATAACATAATCCATAAGAAGAAACATGGGGCACACCATGTAGCGCTGCAAAAAATATATCTCATATATATATCAAAATGTATGTGTCTGAGTAGAAAAAATGGTATCCCTGACCCATCGGTCAGCCCAAAAAGATACACACATATAAGTCCTCCAAAATAAGAGAAGCATCCTCATAATGGGTTCTTTCCCGATGTACAAAATCAATCTAGGGTAGTGCTCCCCCAGGGGGGAACTTGGACCCACTGCCACTCCTGGTACCACTACTGGAGCCATCGTCAACACCTAGACCGCCACCTGACGTAAAATTGGCCGATAGTCCCTCTCCTAGGCAATCAAGGTGTTGTGAAACCAACTCCAAAAATAGAATAAAAGAGATATCAATACCTTAGAAATAATCCACTTTGACGGGGAAACCTCAAATACATAACATGAATGAACAATTCTTGGATGATACAAATTAAAAAACCTCTTTTCTATATATAGGAGTCCATGGAGCCACAATGTAATCCTAGTGGGGCCACAATGTAATCTTAGCCGACCTAACAATAATAATTTAAGGGCATAATAATAACAATATGGGGGTTACAAGGGTACAATAGTAACAAAAAGGGGGTTACACTAACAACAATAAGGGACTATACTAGTAATATAGAGACCTAACATGCCCCTCCCCTTCAAAAAAGTTTTGTCCTCAATGATTTAGTAGCTCTGGGTGCTTCTGTATAAAATTCTCATCCTCCCATGTAGAATCTTCAGTGGGTAAGTTCTTCCAATTGATGAGATACTTTGAAATTGATCGATTCCGTAGCTGTCGAGTTCTAGTTTCCATGACTGCTTTAGGTTCCAATATGATTTTTCCTTCCTCATAAAGTTCTGGAAATATTGTTTGAACTGGAAGATTTTCACCTATAACCTTCTTTAAGCATGAAACATGGAAAATTGGATGCACTCGTGAAGAAGAAGGAAGCTCCAATTTGTATGCCATAATACCAATCTTCTAAAACACCTTGTAAGGACCATATTACTTTGGTGATAATTTACTATCCTTCTTAGCTTTCTTGAGGTAAATTTGTTTGTACGGTTGTAGCCATAAAAATACCCAGTCTCCTACATCAGAACTTCTCTCACTATGATGTTTATCTACTTATTGTTTCATTTGATTTTGTGCCAAATTAAGGTTGTCTTTTAAGAGTTGGAGAACTTCTTATTGATGGTCGATGTGATCTTCCACTGCTTGAACCTTCGAATTTTATCTTAAATATGATGTGATGAATGGTGGATGATATCCATAAAGTGCATAAATGGGGTCATTTTTGCTGCAGTATGGAAGGAAGTGTTATACCACCATTCAGCGAGAGGTAACCACTTGACCCATTGTGTTTGTTTATCAGATACAAAAAAATGAATATATCCTTCAAAACATTTATTTACTATCTCAGTTTGACCATCAGATTGAGGATGATAAGATGAGCTATGAGCTAATTGAGTACCCAAACAAGAAAATAACTTAGTCCAAAAATTTCCATAAAAATGGGATCTCTGTTGCTCACAATTACCCTTGGGTTTCCATGCAGCTTTTGAATTGTGTCCATAAATGTAGTAGCAACTGTACTTGCTTTAAATGGATGAGATAATGTACAAAAGTGTGCATACTTCGTAAGTCTATCAACTACCACCATGATGACACTGTTCGTCCTTTAGTGTATTTTCTATCACAATTTTAGCAAAGCCCTTTTGCTCTTTTTTCGTGCAATTGTTGTGGTGTCAACCATGTAGGTTGTGGAAATATAGGAGTAAAAACACTTTCATCTTTATAGAAGTGAGTGGTAGGCTTCCTTGTCACCATAATTTTACATTCAATTTTTCTTGCCAACCTGAATGCCTTCTCCAATGAATCAGGTTCCAAAATGCGAACTTCATGTTGGATGTTATCTTTTAAAGTACCTATGAAGAGATCAATATTGTGTTCCTCTGGAATATCAGTTACCCTTATATTCAATTTTTGGAATTCCTCAATGTGCTCCCCCATTAAATCCTTTTGTTTGAGATTTATCAATTGGCTATATAAGGTGTTGCTCTTTGTATCCTCATAATGTGCTATCATTTCCTCCGTAAAAATTGACCAAGTGACAATTTTTTTACGGGAGCAAAGCCATCGATACCATACAAATGTATTTTGTTCTAGATATAAAGTTGAAATGTGTACCTTTTGTGTTTTTTTCACATTATTAAGATCAAAATATTGCTCCATCTGTAGTATCCATGTTACGGGAACCTTGCCATCAAACTTCCTCATATCCATCTTTGGAATATGGTGGTTCTTCCCGCCAAAATTAGATTTTATTAAATCATGATTAGAATTTACTTTGTTCTCATCATGAGTTTCCTCTACTATCTTTTCACCATTAGGAAACATTTTTTGTATCAAAATTTTCAAACCTTCCATGTCTACTTTTAGATCATTCTTCATGTTTTCCATTTTTTCATCGATCTTAGCTTCCATGTCATCCATCTTAGCTTCCATGACAACTTCCATGCCATCCATATTAGCTTCCAAACCATTCATCTTAGTTTCCATACCTTTCTTCAAACCATCCATCTTAGTTTCCATTCCTTTCTTCAAAACTTTCATTTCATTTTTTGTTGCTCTTTGCGATAGTGAAATTTGGTGCACTTGCTCATGGACTTTTGATATCTCATGTTTCATTTCTTCATCTTCATGAGTCATAGTAGAGCCTTATCAAGGCTTAATTGGTGTTGAATTATTTTTAGGAGGAATTTTAAAACCCAATGTTGATATCTATGCTCAATAGGCCTTTGGAATCAACGAGAACTGATTTTTCAAACAAGACTTATGCAATTTGAAAAAAAAATACACACCTTTTTCTTGATTTTGAGGAGCTCGATATTGAAACTAAATTATCTCTGTGATTTCGGATCTTCATTATTTGAAATTTGGACCTGAATTAACTCTCTGAATCTTCTTTTGAATTCCATAGGTTAGACCTGATTTGGATTCTTCAAGGCAAAGTTATGTCCAATCTCACACAATGGCCCAATTATGGACTGGTTTTATATAGTGAACTTGTACCACTTTCCACGTGTCATTGTTTCATCCTTTGGCTCTAAAATTGATAGAAAAGAAACTATAGTTCGTGTGCTTGTGGTCACATTTTTACAAAATTCCAATCTGATGCTTAGAGAGAAAGTTATGAATATTTTCCCACGATAACCTCTTTGAGATGAAATTCAGGAGCCTGACAAAGACCTAACTTCCACAAATCATATCTCCAAAAATATTGTGAAAAAAGATCTGAAATTTTGAAAAAAAATTCCTCAGGATTTCTAATTCGCTCTCTAAAAATATCAGCTTTTGACACTTTGTATAAAAAATGTTATAGCGCAAATTTCGCGATGACCTGTTTAGGTTAAATTCAGGATCCTACAAAATTCCTTAACTTACACATATCATATATCCAAAAATATTGCGAACCAAGCTCTAAAATTTTTCGACGATGTTACTTAGGATTTTTTCTTCACACTCTCAACGTTTTAGCTTCTGAACATTCATAGAAAAAAAGTTATAGAGAAAATTCTACGATGAACTGTTTAGGGTAGCGAAATCCTAGAATCCAAAGCTCTCATACCAAATGTTGTGAAACCGGCTCCAAAAATAGAAGAAAAGAGATATCAACGCCTTAGAAATAAGCCACTTCGAGGGGGAAACCTCCAATACATTACATGAATGAATAATTCTTGGATGATACAAATTACAAAACCTCCTTTCTATATATAGGAGTCCATGGAGCCACAATGTAATCCTAGTGGGGCCACAATGTAATCCTAGCCAACTTAACAATAATAATTTAAGGGCACAATAATAACAATATGGGGGTTACAAGGGTACAATAATAAAAATAAGGGGGTTACACTAACAACAATAAGGGACTATACTAGTAATATAGGGACCTAACATGTCTCCAGCCATACCTCCTCAAGGTTATCTAAAAATCCTCAAGCCGACATCCCCTGGGTAAAGCGGTCCACTTGATCCTAGGCATCCTCCAGAATTGACACTCGTGTGGTCAACTCAGAAACATGGGCCTCCGCCGCATAAGCATGAACCTCTGCTGCATTCGCATAAGATCACTCGGCTATAGTCACGGAAATATACAAGATGCTACCCCCCCCCCCCCGAAGGGCTGGCCTCAATAACGAGTGCCCCACCCTGAGGTTGTGCAAGAACTCCTCCCCGCCCCCCAAGAGCTCCCTGAGGTCTTAGAATAGGCTCATTCCCAACCAATCAAGCCATAGGATGACCCAACTTTCCAACATATCCAAGAGTAACCAAAACTATGTTAGTGTCATCATAAAATACACATGCAAACATAAATACTCAAAGAAATGCGGAAAACATAAAGACATACCTGTTGGCCCCCAAGCATAGCGAGGAGGGAGACCCATCTCTGGATCCCCTTGAAACTCCATCCTTGCATATGGGAATGGAAAGAAAATTTGAAGTTTTTCCTTAAACCAAGCCTCAACACTGTCGTTCCAGTAATGCCCCACCATACCACTAACTCCTTGAGGCATCACAGGGGCCCACCTCCTCATGTGAGGCTCCCATGGCCCCCCAATAGGCATCGCCACCACCAATATCAAAAACACCACCTACTCATTCATGATCCTGCATAAAATAATGGAATATGAAAACAACTTTGATCTATCTCGGATCTTTTAAAGTTGTGCCAGCATCCCGTCATAGCAGAAATGGGAAAAGTTGAAAAAATTCCCAGCCCTCAACCGGCGTAAGACTACAACCTATGGGCCCGATGCCTGATGTGGAGCTGACAACCCTGCTAGCTACACAATAGCTACCAAAGCACACTACTTAGCCAAATATGTCACTAATTCAATAGCTATGCACCGCTCCATAAGGGGCGCCCCGACACAGTGACGCATCCGGAACCGCACAAAATCCACCCTCCCAAAAGGGAGTGGATACTGCAGTGCCTCACCCTCAGGCAGCAGTGTAGTCACAAAGTAGATATCCATCTCAAGATGGATAGCAAGGTCACACCCACATAGAAAAAACACCTTGTGTCACCTATTCTAATGCTCAATCAGGTAACGCAAGAATTGGTCCTATGACTGAAGGAGGTCGTTCTCCACAAAATTCAAGAGAACCCATTGTGCCAATTGTTGGCATGCTTGACCATCAGTGGCTATAGTAGTATGGAGCTTGGGCCAATCCCACTCCCTCCACAACATCCTGTCATCAAAACAGGAGTACATTAGCAGCATAAAAACATCAAAAAACAGGAAAAATGTTCAAAATTTTGGACAAAACTTTTCTTGACCTTTTTTGTGCCTGTCGCTCAGACATGCGCATGGAAGGCACACCTGTATCTCTCAAAAGCACACAGAAGGCATGCCCAAGGCTGAGACAAGCATGCATAAGGCACAAAAAACCCTAATTTTGCATGTAGAAAGCACGATCTTACCCTGATCGTCCACGTAATCCATGGTAAAATTGGCTCAGAGCGCGTACAAACCAATATTGTATGGACCCTGGCACCCTCAGAATGAAAAATAAAAATAAAATGTAGGAAAACATGGAGTTTACATGAGCATAATATCTCTAATCCCTGGTTCTCAGGCTGACCACAATGGAAAGAAATTCTCTACAAAAGCCTCTAACCTCTCAATACTCAACAGACACAAATGAATTGAATTAGGGCCATATTCGCCTATATATCGTCCTTTTCAAGAACTTTGGAGGACTATAACAAGAGCTCAGAAGGACCAATCACCGCACCTAAAGTAGCACTATGATTAGCACTCCATAACGCCCAAAGTTGATGCCACACATTCACACCCCCAAAAAGATAAATTTTCAGCGCTGGCAGGTATGCCCTCTCCCATATTCCTTTTAAGAGCACATGTATTTCAATAATATTTGATAAAGAAGATGCTTTCACATATATTATATATATATAGTTGGGAATTTTGGCTTTAGGATTTCCTCTTAAACTGCTGCGTTAATGTGTGTGAATTTTTATGGTTTCATGTGTGCATTGCAATTGATTTAATTTCCACATGCAAAGATCAATAGTGGAATAGATTCTGTATTATGCATGAAGTTAAAATAGTGTGTGATCAAGAGAATCTTGGATGTAGAACACATAAGTTATATAATTTCTACACCCAAGGTTTTTGAATTTCTTCTCTCATGCCTTGTATTTCGAGAAAAGAATGCATAAGAAGAAGGCATGTTTGTTTTGGTTGATGATGAGAGAGTATGGATACCCCATGTTGAATTTCATGTCCATACATCTACTTGTGTTCATGTTGTATATACATGTATTTCTATTTAGATTGAATATCATAATCATGTATGTACTTTGGGTTGGGAGAAGATGTAACCTTCTCATGAAATGGCATATGGGAGCATGTTTATATCATGATGTTAATGATGCTCCAATATTTATTGTAAACATGAGGGGAGGAATGATACATTGGATGAATGTATCCATTGGGAGTGCAATTCCCCATATTCATTTGTATTTCAAGAAGAGGATGGAACCTTATATGGTTGATGCATTATGTATTGTGTTCTCTTATCCAAAGGGTCATGTATTGAGTTTGTGTCATGAAAGGAAGTCTCTCACATGGGAGAAATTGTAGCTTGACATGTGTTGCTTTAATTCCATTCAGCCAACACTCATTATCCTCTATCATTTCCAAGATTTGAAGAAGCTTATTTCAGCAAACAAGTCCATAAATCAATTTCTTGGTTGATTCTTCTCTGCATATCATTCTCTTCAATTTGGACTTATTGAAGGAGTTTCATGATTGGAACTCCTAATGAGGTTGGGAAGACTACATCTAAGCCATAGAATAGCTGATAGGGGGACATATTTATTGATTTTTTTATAGTTAATCTATCAGCCCATAAGGCGTGAACCAGCTTATTGTGCCATGATTTTTTATTCTACTCCAACAACTTTTTGATGATTTTGATGAGACTTTTTTTGGAGGATTCAGCTAATCCATTTCCTTGGGGATAGTAGGCAGTAGAATGGCCCAACGTAATGTGGTATTTGTAACAAAAATCAACCATTCTTTTGGAATTAAAGGCAGCAGCATTATCTGTTATGATTTTTGTAGGGCAACCAAATCTGGATAGGATATTTGTTTCAAGGAAATTGATAATGACAGATTCAGTATCATTCCTATAGGGTATAGCTTCTATCCACTTGGTGAAGAAGTCAGTGGTAGTGAGGATCCATTTATGCTGGGCTGAGGAAGATGGGTGAATTTCTCCAATGAAGTCCAAGCCCCATTGTTGAAAAGGTACCTCAACACTGATAGGATGTAAAGGTAAGGGGAGGAGTTTTCTTTTGCCATAAAAAAATTGACACTTCTGGCAAGACATGACTAACTTCTGAGTGTTTGGGAAAAGGGTGGGCCAATAGTGACCAGATTTGAGGATTTTGTTTGTTGTGGCCTTCCAGTAGAGGTTTCCTCCACATTCTCCTTCATGCAGCTCATGCATGATTTTTCCTACATCTTCTTCAAGTAAACATTTAAGTAAAATTCCAAAAGCATTCTTCAAATATAATACCCCATCTAAGATGCAATAACTTAAAGCTTTCTATTTCAAAAATCTAGCTTTAGTTTTAGACAAAGAAGGAGGGGCATTCAAACACAAAAGCACATAAATGATGTCAACATACCAAGTATAATTCAGAAATGTTTCTTCAATGAAAGGAGCAGTGGATTCTTCTATTTCTTCCAACACATCCACCATGTTCATATCTAGTTCTTGGAAGTTAGACTCAGCCATAAGTTTTGCTAATCCTTTCCCTTTAAATAGTTTGGTGGGCCTGATTTCTAAGTCATATTCAAGAATAGTAGCAATCCATTTTCCCCTTTTACCATCAGGGTCTTGACTTAGAATATCCTTGACAACAGTATGTGGAACAAAAGAAATTATGTGAGAGTATAAAATGTAGACTCTAAAGTCCTTTAATGATTTCACTAATGCTAAGGCTTACTTCTCCATGATGTTATATTTGAGAGGAGCATCTCTTAAGGCCCTACTAAAGAAGGATATTGGTTGTTCTTGCTGCAAGTAATTCTTTTGAAGTAATACTATAGCTATTGTATGCTCAAATGCAAAAGAAAATATATAAAAGTCTTTGGTGAAATCTGGGCTAATCAAGACTAGTGTTTGAGTGAGAGCTTGTTTAACTAGTTCAAATGATTGTTTAGCTTGTAAATTCCATTTTACACCTACCTCTTCCTTAAGCATGTTTGTAATGTTTTTCAATAGCTCAACAAGGCTGGGGATAAACCTCAAAAAATTAATCTTCCCAATGAAAGATTGTAATTCTTTGAGGCTTCTTAGATGGCTGATTTGAAATATTCCATCTATCCTTTTAGGGTCTACTTTGATTCCCTCTTCTGAAATTATATGACCAAGAAGTTTACCTTCTTGGAGACCAAAGAGTGTCTTCTTGGGATTCAAAGATAAGCCGAATTTCCTACACTTCTCAAAAACGTTTCTCAAGTGAATGAAATGTTCTTCATCAGTTTTTGAGAAAACGATTATGTAATCAAAGTAGATGATTATAAAATAGTCTATATCTTCAGAGAAGGCTATATCCATGGCCCTTTGGAAGGTGGCCCCTGAATTCATCAAACCAAATGGCATTTTGACATACATAAAGGTGCCCCAAGGTGTAGTAAAAGCAGTCTTGTGTTGATCACTTCGGAGCACTAATACCTGATTGTAGCCTGAGAACCCATCCAACAATGATATTATTTTTGACCCAACTACCCTTTGAAGTATATGGTCCATCTTTGGAAAGGGGTAGTTGTCTTTTAGGGAGGCTCTATTTAGATTTCTGAAGTCAATACAGAGCCTGATTTCCCCTGTCTTTTTCGTAACAGAAACTAAGTTTGATACCCACTCTAAATATCCAATTGGTATTATAATCCTAGCATCGTGCATCTTTTCAATTTCTGCCTTAAATAAAGGTAATAAAACCAGGTTTGTCCTTCTTATTTTTTTTTTGAAAGGTTTTTTATTTTCTTTCAGAGGGATTTTATGTTGAATGATGCTAGTATCATAAGATTTCAGATCTTTGTATCCCCAAGAAAAAACATCTTTGAACTCTTTGAAAAACTCTATGTATTTCAATTTTATGTGAGCTGGGAGAGTGCTGGATAGTTTAATCATCTTGGGTTCTGCTAGGCTACCTATGTTATGTTCTTCTACATCTGTTTCCACAAGCTCCATTCTTTGTTCTTTGGCCACATCTTTTAAATCAAAGAGGTGTTTTAAAGGTGTGAGACCCCTTGGAATTGTATCATTCTTGCATTGTAAAACTTCCAAGTATTTCTGGTCTGCGTTGTCAATTAATTCTGCTTCAAAAGGATTTTCATATTGATTTATATTAGCAGAATATGTTATTTCTATCTTTGGGATTTTTTTATTGTCAAAACAACCATTTCATGGCTGGTTTCTGATGTTGGTATGTCAAAATCATTTTTTGATTTTAGGAAATCATCTATGTGTTTTTCAGAGTCAAATACTTTCTAGTGATCCTCATTATCAGGCACTACAGGCCTATGTTTTACCTTTACACTAAGTTGTTCATCTATCTGAGGTATTTGGCAGTTGCTGGCACTGAAGGCAAGTTCATTTGCTAGATGATTTTGTGCTCTTCGAATGAAAATGAGTTCATATTTTTCAAATGTCTTCAATAAATCAAGGGCAACATTTCAATATTCTCTATGTATTAGGTTTCTAGCTGAATATTCTCCTTTGATCTGTCTTATGATAAGTTCAAAATCTCCTAAGATTGATATCTTTTGGGCTTATAATTTTTTAAGCAGCTGTAAGCCAAGGAGAAGTGCCTCGTATTTAGCAATATTGTTGGTGCATGGGAAATCTAATTTATACGAAAAACTCTGATTTGTATTTTGAATCCATACACCTACTCCTGCACTGGTTTTATTACAAGACCCATCAAAGTTTATTGTCCAAAGTGTATTTGCCTTATTTTCATTCTCTTGTTTTGGTTGATTTTCAATGTTTTGAATTTGATTTGAGGGAAGATTTGATTGCTCTAGTGAACTGATTTTCTCTTGGTTTTCCTTTTCTTATTGAGTGATTTCATCTTCATTGTACAAGATAAAGGAATCTAGACTTGATTGAATGGAATACATTGGAGAGTTATTTGGTTTATCTATATTGCTCACCATGTAATTCAAGTGGGATTCCCTGTATAGTCTTATGTTTTGGTTAAAAATAGGGATGGTGGCATAAGACATGTCCATTTGAAGGCTCCCCTAAAGTTTGGCTCCCCATGATCTTGATAAACACATGCCATACTTTGGGGGAATGTCAGCTACAACTATGTCCATTACTAGACTCTTAGCAAGTATTTGAGATAAGTTAACACATAAATCTTTGATTAAACCCAAACATTTGACTCTGCTTGAGTTAAAAGAATAAAAATCCTTGTACGGTTTAGTAATTTCTAAGCCTAATCTTTCCATTACTACTTTGGGCATAAGATTATGTGAAGCTCTAGAATCTAACATGGCATTGTGTAAGATTTTCTCATGTATATTTAGACTAACATAGAAGGGAGGGACAACCCTTTCCTCGTATTTTCCTTCAACTTCTGGACCAAACAACAACTCAATCTTATCATCTATCAAGTTTAGGATGTCAGTATCACTTCCTAAGTTCAAAGATTTTAAAACTTGGTTTTTGTAAAATTCTTGGGTTACTAGTTCAGCTAGGGGGATGGTGATTTTTATTTTTGCAATCTCTCCCTCAAGGTTGAAAGGGACAATTTATTTGTTCATATTTACATCTGTTTTTTCAATTGACTTCCTTTCATCAATTTTTATTTCCTAAACTTTGTTTGGAATGCTAATTGGGACAGTTTTATTAGGTCCACTAGCTGAAGTTCTCGGGATGCTTTTTTCAGCCTTTGGTTGGCTACTTTTCTCTTTGTTTAAATCTGTTTTTTTAGCCAAAATGTCGGGTTTCTCTGCTGTATTCTTAGGTTGTTTTTCTGCATTTTTATTAATAGCAGCACTAGTGTTTTTATCTTTTGAGTCATCTATGTTTCCTTTTCTCCTAAGATCATATTGTTTGTGCACCTCCATGATTTCATTTTCAAACCCCAATCTATAATCAAACAGAATCTTCATAGGTGTTTGTATTTTTATCAGAGAAGAAACCTTGTTCTTCTTCAGTCAGGAAAACATCATCCCCACTTTCTGATCCAATCAAGTTTACATGTCCTTCTGCCAAACTTTTAATCTCCCTATCTTCCTCATATTGATCTACATAATTTTGTTGGAAGGGAGGTCTAATCTGTTGGTCATTTTCTTTTAGCCTATCTTGATTGTTTTCTCTTCTATAATTCTGATTTCTATTTCTATTTTGGTTGTTTTGAGGTTCTCTTGGTGGAACTCTATCATTCAAGTTGATCTTTTCAAGCATCCTCTCCATTACCTTCACTAGGTTGTCAATTTTGGTGTCAGAAGTTGAGGTTGAGGGTACAATGTCATTTTTATAAGTTACCCTTTTTTCAAATCTCAACCTATTTCTTTTCTTAATTATGTTTTCTTCTACACTCATAGCCCCCTTTTGCATGTCTTCTAGAGTTAAGTAATATCTCTCTCTTAATTGATAGGCCATTTCAGCATCAAAACCCTCGGGGCATCTTAATAAGGCCATGCCTTGGGGAGGTTTCATGTGAGGTGGAAGAGCATTGTAAACACTGTTAAAGCTAGTGGAGTAGTCATGAACACTCTCCACTGGATTTCTTTTGAGACTGCTATATTATGCTAATATTTGAAGAGGGATATTTTTGGTTTCCCATTTGTTTATGAATGTTTGACGCAAAGCAGGGAGATCATTGATACTATTAGGAGGTAAGTTTTTAAACCGCTTCTTTACATCTCCTCCTAAACTTTGAGAAAATATTCTCATCTTAATGGTCTCTTCTTCTATCTCCATGTAATCAAATGCATCTTCCATCCTATCTACATGATGTTGAGTTGTTGTAGATTCTTCTGATGAGGTAAAAATTTTCCGGATGCATAGGCACATAAAATTTCTTCTTCCTTCTCTTCCTTTCTTTCAAAAAGGAATGTTTCCCAATAATCATCAGATGCATCTGTTTGGAGGATTAGAAATCCATCACCTGGAGGTTTGAGCTCTAGGAGCTTTTTACATTCAGCCTTCAACAATTTGACTACTTCTGTCACTTCTGGTGACCAACTAGAATGCAAATGCTTTCTGATAGGAACAATTTTTGCAGACATTTTAGGGATATATTTATGAACATAATTCAGTACTCCTAGAAAACTCTAAATCATTTTGGTGTCTTTTAACTCATCGAGAAATTCAGATAGCTTGCTTAAAACATGTGGCTGAATCTTAATTTTGCCATTTAAAACATGAATTCCTAAAAAATCAATGCTTTCTTGAAATAGAAGCATCTTTTTCTCAGATAAGAAAATACCATGCCTTTGTGCTTATTCAAGAAAAATCTTCAAATTTTCCATATGAGAACCTAAATCTTGACTATGGATCAGGATATCATCAATATAAGTGAAAATAAAATCATACCTGCCAAAAATGTAGCCCATTCTTCTTTGAAAGAAAGTTGGAGCATTATTTAGACCAAATGGTACCACTCTCCATTGATAGAAACCTGGAGGACATGTGAAAGCAGTTTTGTGGCAATCTTCTTCTTTAATATGAATCTGGTAATAACCATATTTCATATCAAATTTCCTAAAGATTTTAATATTTTGTATCTTTTGCATTATTTTTTCTTGATGAGGCAACGGATAGTTGAAGCTCTAAGTTATTACATTTAATGGCTTATAATTGATGACCATATGAGCTTTTCCTCTAGCTATCTCTGAATGATTTTTGACCAAGAAAGCAGAACAAGAATAGTGAGAAGAACTAGGTTCAATCAACTGTAAGCTCAATAGTTCTTAAATATGCTTTTTTTTCTCTTTTTCATCATTTGGAGTGCATGGGATAAGTTTTCCTTTTACCCCATTGTCATGCAGAGTGACTATCTCTTGTTGAGGACTCTCAACACTCCAAAATGCTTGAGGATTGTTTGAACAATTTTTGAGCAATTCTTCATAAATAGAAATTTGTTCTAAGGACCATTCTGGGTTTCTATTTTCATTTTTCTTGTTTTTCAATTGAATCTTTTCTTCATATATCTGCAACACTTCTTGCCAATTATTTGAATCATTTTTTGGTTTTCTAGCTCCTGCCTTTTTCTAGCTATTCTATTTTCTTGCTTTTGAATTATCCATTGTCAATCGTGTGACTGATATTTCTTTTTCTTGACATTCAGAATGACTTTGTCTTCACTTATAGTGACAGGCAAGACAGAATTGATAAAAGGCATACCCAAAAATAAACTTGCAGATGGATCATAATGTTGTACTGCAAAAAATT
Source organism: Pinus albicaulis (assembly GCA_034641835.2). Classification (NCBI taxonomy): domain Eukaryota; kingdom Viridiplantae; phylum Streptophyta; class Pinopsida; order Pinales; family Pinaceae; genus Pinus; species Pinus albicaulis. Next base: position 56,978 of record JAXQQM020070789.1, read on the forward strand.
TGACAATACTCCCCCCAACTTTTAAAGAGACATTATCTACATACTGGGTGAGATTGACAGTACCACCAACGGTTTCTGAAACAAGAATATTTTTGAAAGGTTTCCATAAACCTTTAAACAAAGACGGGCGAGCTAAATTTTTTGAGCCTCTAGTATCAATGAAAGTATCAACATTAATCCATTCACCCTTAACTTGGACCTGTATTGGAGTGTACAGTAAATTGTTTGTTTTGACAATCTTTTTAAGAAAATTACTTTCTTCAATATCATCAGATGCTAGAATAGGTAATGATGATGAAGGAGCAAATGCCTTTGGATATGGACAAAAATAATTCATATTGGGCTGTGGAAAGAAGGAATTCAAGCTAGGCTGTGAAGTCTCTTTACCTGTATCTCTAAGATTTGAAAGAGATGGTACAGTAGTCGCAGTGTCATCTGAACTAGATTCATAGGTTTCATCAATTTCTTCTTCTGCACTATATTCATCACTGAAATGAAGTTCAATGTCTTCATCTGGTTCTGAAAAATCATAGCATCGATTCATTTTTCTGGGAAATATCTGGAGGTGACTCATTATCAGACAAAGAAGCATCAGTCAAAATATATACATCTGACACTTCATCTTGAGAATCTAAAATTGACCAATTATCTACAAAATCATCAATTTCTATAAAAGCTTTCAACTTATTTGAAGAGCTTTTAGGGCATTTTCTGGCGAAATGACCCTCTTGTTTGCAGATAAGACAAGCATTATCTCTCTTGGGTTGTCTATGATTCTTCAAATATTTTAACTTTCTGAAAGGCCTTTTAGTATTTTCTACTCTCTTGGGCTTGAATCTTCCATATCTCCTAGATTTCCTCTTTTTAAAAGGTGTCCAAGGTAACACAGTTCGATAGATTTCAACACTAGGAGAAAAGTCTTGAGCTTTCTTTTGCCAACACATATATTTAACCTTTTCTTGACACTGAAATAGAAAATCTATCCAATAGATTTGTTCAATTTTCTTTCCCTGAAGATCTAGATCTTTCATTATTTAATCACCTAGATTGCTTGGCAATTTTGACAAGAATGCAATCTTTTGAGTAGAATCATTGGTAAGATTTTCTTTGTAGATCTTAGACATATAGTCATTTCCAAACTGATCTAAAAACTTCAAATCTTTCAATTCCATTCTTGCAAGATCTGTTATAATTTGTTTCTTTTCATCTGCAGGTTCTGGGACAAATTGAGTTTTTAGCAATAGTTCAAGAGTAGCTAGACTAGCAGCAGCTACATTTAATCTTTCTATCTCTGGTGGTCCCATCCACCAGTCATAAACAATCTCGACCATTCTTTTTTCTGCTAAAGAAAAAATGGAAATATTATCCAATCTAGTTGTCACTTGCATCTGGTATAAGGCACCAATCCAAATTCTTATAGACTTAGCTGCGTTTTTTGATTTATCTAAATCTAACACATCTCAACTAGAGTTTGTTGCAAACAAATCTTCTTCAACTCTATGGACTTAGTAACTTACTTGAATAGATGAAGAGTAGCTGACCTTTTCTCACACCATCCAATACTGGCACGGGAATACGAGCTTACACACAACACCCCTGTTCTTCTTCTCGCTTTACAATCCCAACTTAAGGTGATCTTGAAACAAACTGTCCTCAGACAGGTGGCCCAATAGGCTTCAATATTAATTCAAGAAAATGTTACATACCAAGTGATGCTTTCAAGTAGAGCTCTCAGTCTCAAGCATTACATGCACTCTCTTACTCACACAATTACACACACACAAAACACAAAACACAGCAATGATCTCGCCTCCTCACTCAAACACACATATATAGCCTAAAAAAATAAGATAATTATTGAGGGTCTTGTCGGATATTACTATTCCAGATGGTGTCTGCTCAATATTCTCAAGTACAATAATTAAAAATAAAAGACACTACCGAGGTCTTTTAGGACTTCGGTCACTGTCATAATCATGGTCCTCATCTGAAAAAGATGTTTGATTTGGAGTCTTTTGGTTCAGCCAAGATTGGTTCAGCCAATTTAGATATTCTATTGCCCATTCATGTTCTTGTGGGTCCTGAGCATCTTGGTACAGATCTACGAACAAGGTTTCTTTTTCATCGGATGCTTTCTCTTTTCCTTCTGTTGAAGCTATAGAAGATTATACTTTTGTTGATTCCTTTGATGATTGGCATGTTTCCCACTTTATTGTGTCGGTAGTAACATGAAGATTCTTCTGTGGAAATATATATTTATCATTAGATTTTTTCCATCTGTTGACGAAAGCCATTGGATCTATCTCAATATCTAGGAAAGAATATTTCTTACTTTTACAGAAAGCGGGCATTGATTGGACTGCCATTTTGACTCCATCTAATAATTCCCACTTGAAAATATGAAACATATTGACAAAGCGTTCGATGGCACTTTTGATCCACAGTTTACAATTATGATTGATTTTTGCTTTTTGCTGCCAGCCTAATTCAAAAATCATTGCTGAAAAAAGTTTTGTTGATAGCATTAGGCTAATTAAATAGACAACATCATCATTACAATTACCTTCCATAACACTAATAGTGATTAATGCCTTCTGATTAATTAGCAACTTAATCACTCTATGCTTTCCTTGATGTTCTTCCAATGCTTTCAACATAGACAATTTTTCATGCAACCTGAGATTATTAAACTCTTTAAGCTAAAGAGTTATCTTTCTAACTTCTTCAGTGTTTTCTGCAAGTATAGATTCATAAATATTTTCTAGTCCATAGATCTGTGCGAAGGGATTTGGAACAATAGGATTTCTGAATTCGAGACTCTGATAGTCTCAAGCTGTTGAGAAAGTTCTCAGATACTGCAAAGTTCTTTCAATACATTGAGAAGCTGTAACCTGTCTTTTCTTCCTGCAACATCCATCCTTTATCTCCCAATTAGAAAATGGTTCAAAAAGTTCATACTGTGGGAAATAATATGTTCCTACAAAATTTTCATCAATCCTCTGGAGAAATGCAGTTTCAAGCTCATCAAAGAGATCAGGAATCCTTAAGGACCTTAAAAAATTTTCAACTCTTTCATTCATATTAATCTCATCCAAATCAATCATTTTAGCTGAAGTATAAACAACTAATGAAAATTATACACCACCAATAATCTGATAATAATTCAAGATTTTTAAGACTTGAATCATAGATTCAGTATATTTTATGGTCCATAAATCATCAAGGGTTTTAAAATAGAGTTTTACCTTCATATTGGGTAAAGGGTATACCTTCACAAGCTCTGCATCTAAACCTAATAGAACTCCCACATTTTTAGATTGTCGTGCCTGACACTTCTGAATCCATTGATTTCTTCAGATCCTTAGACCAAAAACCTTCTTGATTTATTCTGTTAAGTCTCCAAGAATCAATTCAAGGATCTGGAATCTTTTCACAAAAGTTTCAAAATTATCATCTGCTGGAGTCTTACTAGGAAGAACAAATATGGCAGTTATTCTATTATAATGTATATGATCTTTATTCATATCTTTGGTAAGTAAATCAGTTAAATAATTTGAGTTTCCAAGCACCCATTCAACATCAAAGTCATATTGCTAAAACCAAATTTGCCAAGCTAACAATCTTCCTCTTGCTAGCTATCTTGATATTTTCGGTGATAAGAAATATTTGAAATTCATTGAATCAGCTCTTATCAGGAACTTGACTGGAGCCAAATATAATTCAAATTTATGAATGCCATTGAATGTGGAAGCATTTTATTTTCTGCAGTAAACTAATTCTTCTGATGAGGTAAAACTTTTCAGGATGCATAGGCACATAAAATTTCTTCTTCCTTCTCTTCCTTTCTTTCAAAAAGGTTTGTTGCCCAATAATCATCAAATGCATTTGTTTGGAGGATTAGAAATCCATCACCTGGAGGTTCAAGCTCTGGGAGCTTTTTACATTTAGCCTTCAACAATCTGACTGCTTTTGTGGCTTTTGGTGACCAACCAGAATACAAATGCTTTCTAATAGGAGCAGTTTTTGTAGACAGTCTAGGGCTATATTTATGAACATAATTCAGTACTCCTAGAAAACGCTGAATCATTTTGGTGTCTTTTAACTCATCAGGAAATTCAGACAGCTTGGTTAAAACATGTGGTTGCATCTGAATTTTGCAATTTAAAACATGAATTCCTAAAAATTCAATGTCGTCTTGAAATAGAAGCATGTTTTTCTCAGATAAGACAATACCATGCCTTTCTGCTTCTTCAAGAAAAATCTTCAAATGTTCCATATGAGAATATAAATCCTAACTATGGATCGGGATATCATCAATATAAGTGACAATAAATTCATACCTGCCAAAAATGTAGTCCATTCTTCTTTGAAAGAAAGCTGGAGCATTCTTTAGACCAAATGGTACTACTCTCCATTGATAGAAACCTGCAAGACATGTAAAAGCAGTTTTATGGCAATCTTCTTCTTTAATCTGAATCTGGTAATAACCAGATTTCATACCAAATTTGCTAAAGATTTTACTATTATGTATCTTCTGCATTATTGTTTCTTGGCGAGGCAACAGATAGTTGAAGCTCTTTGTTATTGCATTTAATGGCCTATAATTGATGACCATCTGAGCTTTTCCTCTAACTATCTATGAATGATTTCTGACCAAGAAAGTAGAACAAGAATAGTGAGAAGAACTAGGTTCAATGAACTGTAAGGTCAATAGTTCTTCAATCTCCTTTTTTATCTCTTATTCATCATTTGGAGTGCATGGGATAAGTTTTACTTTTACCCCATTGTCATGCAGAGTGACTATCTCTTGTTGAGGACTCTCAACACTCCAAAATGCTTGAGGATTGTTTGAACAATTTTTGAGCAATTATTCATAAATAGAAATTTGTGCTGGGGACCACTCTGGGTTTCTATTTTCCTTTTGCTTGTTTTTAAATTGAATCTTTTCTTCATATATCTGTAGCACTTATTGCCAATTATTTGAATCATTCTGTGGTTTTCTGGATCCTGCCTTTTTCTGGCTATTCTCTTTTCTTGCTTCTGAATTAGCCATTGTCAATCATGTGAATGATATTGCTTTTTTTTTGACATTCAGAATGACTTCATCTTCACTTATCATGACAGGCAAGACAGAATTGATAAAAGGCACACCCAAAAATAAACTTGTAGATGGATAATAATGGAAAATATGTTATGCTCGTTCTCTTCCATCGATCGTAAAGTTGTAACTGAAGTAGATTCTCAAGTCTTAGAGTTAGATTGTGATTCTAATGAATCTCATGAACTCATTGAAAATCCTGAGAACTGAAATCCTCCATCTCTCCATGCAACTTATGTGTATAAGATCCCTGTCACATATATCTTTAAGAATAAATCTTTCTTAAAATAAGTTCAGCTTAAGATAAATATTTCAGGTCCTTCTGTTGAGATAGGTTCTTTGATTCTATTCTATGATGATGAGATAAATAAATTCCATCAGTATGCTAAAGAAAATAAATATGCATATCTCCATTTCGAAGGTATCAGAATTGGTTTGTCTCCTTTGTTTCGACATGGTTTAAATACACCCTGCATAGCTGAAATATTTGATACTCGCCATCATAATTATGATCATGCTAGGATAGGTATAATTATGGGTAATCTGTCCACTAGATGTCAGTATGGAACAATATTTCCAGATTATTCTATAAGTTTTACTGATGTTCATTTCAAAGATCGCTGGAAACTTATGGTAGGGATTCAAGGCCTACAAATGATAGAAGATAGTGAATATCTGTCTATCCTCATACAAACCTCTTTGCATTTACCCAATATGGTTCATCCCAAATTGAAGCAACCCATTTTAAAAGATTGTGTTACAATTGGTTTGTCTAATGCCCAAGTCGAAGGTGTGTTATATGATCCCACTGATCTGCCTCATGATTGGTATTTCCAATACAAATCCCTTGCTGAAGAGAAAAAGCCTAAAGCCAAGATCAAAAGATTCTCTATCAATAATGGCCAAGTACGTCTTATCCCAAACAAGCTAGAGATTCCTCATCCTATTTTCAGGCCTCGTACACATGTTCTACCTATCTCTTCTACAGAAGCCTCTTCGTCAAGCATGCATGATTCTCATCCTATTAATGAAGTATTCTCTACAGAACCTATGTTATCCTCAAATGAGTTGTATATACCTAAATCAAAACCTTTTTTAGCTGCAAATAAAATGTTTAGAATTTCTACAAGCCAAATTCCACCCATGCAAGAATGGCAGTACGCAAATCGTCGTTTTGTCAAAGGAGTAAAATGGCCTCCAAAAACAAAGTTTAGCACAACTTCTTCTCAATCCAATCAGCCCTCTACTAGAGCTGACTGTGCTCCTCTAATAGAACAAAATGCCCTGAATTCTACTGATTTAGACCAGACATATCAAATTGGCAATTATCTTGCTACTTGGTGTTCCTATGCTGAAGACGTTTTAGATGATCTGGGTTCTCAAAATGAGTTAATTTTTAATAAATTCATATTACTTTATGAATAAAAGCAAGAATAAAAGCACAGGAGGGAAGCAAAAGAGAAGAAGAAGAAAGAAAACCAAAAGAATCAAAGGCTCCAAAATTTTCTATTTCCATGGATACTCCCAATTATTGGGACATAGATGAAAATCAGGAAGCCAGTGAAGCCGAGTCTAGTATCCAAGCATCTGAGAAAAAAATAGAATTAGCAAAAACATTAAATTTCCAAAAACCGAAAAGTGGAATTTCCACATTAGAAAATTCTTTTTCTAAGTTTCCATCTTTTATTTTTCCATCCATTCAGAAGGCTCATGTTTTCAGAGAAGTTCATAAGTATCCTAGAGTTGAAGAATATTTGTTTGCAACAAACTCTAGTGGATATGTGTTAGATTTAGATAAATCTAAAAACCCAGCTAAGTCTATAATAATTTGGATTGGTGCCTTATACTAGATGCAAGTGACAACTAGATTGGTTAATATTTCCATTTTTGCTTTAGCAAAAAAAATAATGGTTGGGAATGTTTATGACTAGTGGATGGGACCACCATAGACAGAAATATTAAATGTAGTTGCTGCTGGTCTAGCTGCTCTTGAACTATTGCTAAAAACTCAATTTGTCCCTAAACCCACAGATGAAAATAAACAAATTATAACAGATCTTGCAAGAATGGAATTGAAAGATTTGAAGTTTTTAGATCAGTTTTGAAATGACTATATGTCTAAGATCTACAAAGAAAAACTTACCAATGATTCTACTCAAAATATTGTATTCTTGTCAAACTTTCCAAGAAATCTAGGTGATTTAATAAAGAAAGATCTAGATCTTCAGGGAAAGAAAATTGAACAAATATATTGGATAGATTTTCTATTTCGGTGTCAAGAAAAGGTTAAATATATGTGTTGGCAAAAGAAAGCTCAAGACTTTTCTCCTGGTGTTGAAATCTGTCGAGTTGTGTTACCTTGGACACCTTTTAAAAAGAGGAAATCTAAGAGATATGGAAGATTCAAGCCCAAGAGAGTAGCAAATCCTAAAATTCCTTTCAGAAAGTTCAAGTATTTGAAGAAGCGTAGATAGCCCAAGAGCGATAATGCTTGTTTTATCTGCAAATAAGAGGGTCATTTCCCCAGAAAATGCCCTAAAAGCTCTTCAAATAAGTTGAAAGCTTGTATATAAATTCATGATTTTGTAGATAATTGGTCAATTGTAGATTCTCAAGATGAAGTGTCAGATGTATATATTTTGACTGATGCCTCTTTGTCTGATAATGAGTCACCTCCAGATATTTCCTAGAAAATGAATCGATGCTATGATTTTTTAGAACCAGATGAAGACACTAAACTTCATTTCAGTGATGAATATAGTGCAAAAGAAGACACTGATGAAACCTCTAAATCTAGATCAGATGACACTGTGACTACTGTACCATCTCTTTCAAATCTTATAGATACAGGTAAAGAGACTTCACTTCCTAGCTTGAATTCCTTTTGTCCACAGCCCAATATGAATTCTTTTTGTCTATATCCAAAGACAGTAGCTCCTTCATCATCATTACCTAATCCAGCATCTGATGATATTGAAGAAAGTAATTTTCTTAAAAATATTATCAAAACAAACAATTTACTGTACATTCCAGTACAGGTCCAAGTTAAGGGTGAATGGATTAATGTTGATTCTTTCATTGATACTAGAGGCTCAAACAATTTAGCTCACCTGCCTTTGTTTAAAGGTTTATGGAAACCTTTGAAAAATATTCTTGTTTCAGAAACCGTTGGTGGTACTTGTTGGGGTTCCCATGTTTTGGCCAGGTTGACAAGACCAAAAGATGAGACAACATAGAACCACTTTCAGACCTTAGGATCTAGCCCTCCTACGTCCAAAGAGGGATCTCTCTATTATGGTCAAAGGTGTTTGTCTTTGAAGCTCTAAGTTATGATTTTAGGCTAGTTATAGGCTCAAGGTTGTTTGTTTGAGTGTTTGTGTTTGGTTGTTGGGAATCAGGAGAGGAAGGTCCAATATAAGACAAGGATGAGCAAAAGGAAATCTAGGCAAAGGTAGATAACTCAGGGAACATCAAGGCCATTGGGCTATGGAGTCAAGAAAGGATTTATTTGTAATCAATGTGCAAGCTTTCAGTTGGGCTAGTCATCTAGAGCATTTGGATCTTGCAAGATGATTGGTGAAATGGAACATTAAGAACTGAAAATGAAGGAAAGAGAACCAACCAACTCTGTCTATAGATCAGGCCAGAGGTCATTTAACTCTAGGCCTGCTTGGACAAAATCAGAGGTAGGACAAGGGATCTTAGAAAGGCCTAATGGGATGGAAAGATCCTAGAAAGGAAGAGACAAGGTTCTAGAACCCCAGTGTTCTCAACACATCCAACTAGATCCTCACCAGAACATCTAAACATAGATTTCATTAATTCATACATCAGAGAGCAGGAAATAACATCCACTACACCAGTTAAATCAATAGAAATCAATATTCAGATACACATATAAGCAGAAAACATAAAAGGCTGGGAGAGCAGAAACATAAGGTACCTATCAAGGGTAAATATTATGCCAAACTTCTGATACGAGCCAGTAGAAATGGAATGAAATGAAATCAAACACAGAGATAGAAAAACATCACCAGCTGCTTTAGATCAGGATCCAAAGAAATATGCTTGTCATATTAAAAACAACACCAATCAGGTACATCATAGCCCATAGCTTGAACATTCAGTCTGAATACATCAAATCTCGGCCTATCTTACAATATTACATAGAGAACTTGTCTCAAGAGGAGAATGCTTGTGTTTCACTGATATCTCATCAAAAACCAACAACAACTTTCCTTCTGTGTTTTATAGTAGGGGATGACCAGAAGATCGACTAAGTGGGTAGGTGAACACTAGAAGTAACATTAAATACAAAAATGAATGCAGGGCCGAGACCCATTCTGTTTATCTGTTGTGTATTTAATTTCTGTCACCTCTTTATGCAGGAGTGATCTTCTTCAGATATGGTTTTGACATGTTTCGGCTGTGGTACTCCTGGAGATCTAAAGAAAAATGAAATAAACTACTGAGAAGTCTGTCATATAAATGCTCTAACTGTTTTGCACTATTGTTAGGGTGGAAATTCCTCTAGGGACACTGTGCATAATAAAAGTTGTATGGATGCCTTGTACTTGATGAAGAAAGACATTCTGCTGATGAGCAAACCTTGACGTTACCTTTGCTTGTGCTCAGGACCTTTTGATCGATCCTTGGGGTCTTTAACCTGGTACTTTTGCCTTCTAAAAATCTGATTTAAGGCTCAAGATCTTCATTAGCGTGCCTTAATCCCTTTTGCTTTGTACTGAAATCCTTTGTCGCTTCATCTCTGTCTCTGCCAGGTTAGCTCGGGCTTTAATGGCGCTGGAAGGTTTTCCACAGAGTTTAAACCCAGAGTTTAACACGACGGGAATGACGATGATGGTCATATGTTGGACGTGGATGGGGGCGAGGACTGCGGAGGCAACAATGGAGGAAGATACGACACTGCGGAGAATGCATGGGAGAATGTCACGACAGACATTAGAACGTAAAAAAAATAGCCTTTGACCCTTGGAGCGAACATATATGAATGGATGGGAAAACGTACGGTGGGACACGTGGAATTACAATGTGGTAGGGCCAGGTGATGGTGGAAAAGTTAGCAGCGGGGGAAAAGGATCTGGACCATCGATCGTTGCGGAGATCGACGGCGGAGGATGACAGACGACGGGCCAGGGGTATGGCGGAGATGGCTTTAACTCCTGTGCAGCTTCATTGCTTGATGACCGTCAGATGGGCCACGCCAGATCTGATGGCTGGCATTCATTTCGCTGCGTGACTCTGGTTGAAAGATAACGTGCAGGGAGAAATTGGTTTCGTCGTCGTATAGAAGACACACGTCGAGAGGTAAGTGGAATCGCTAGGCTATCGGGAAATATCGCCCAGCGTGCAATGGTGGCGTGGGATAAACCAGCGTTTTCATGCTATTGCGCGGTGGGGCCCACGGAAGAGGGTACGATCTGGACCGTTGATCCGACGGGGAAATGGATGGAGATGGCCCGAGGAGGAAATGAATGAGGAAACACGGAGAGCTACGGGGGCGGCGATGATTGTTCGATCAAACAAGATCGATGGATGGAAATTCGCCCGAAAAACAAATATGATGAGCGCCTTCGAGGTTAGTGCTTTGGTCACAGCGTTGGGTCGCATGGAAGGACAAGGTGCGGGGGGCTTAGTGGGAAAGAGGCTAGGACCTAAATTCATAAAATACACCATTTTAACTCAGTTTTAATGCACTTTAGGGCCACCAAAGGCTAATGATAGGGGAAAAATGAGGGAATTTTGGGAAAAAAAGGGTGTAGGGATTTTAAAAGGGATTTAGAGGGTTGATGGGGGGGGAAATATGGGAACAGAGGTATTTTAACAGAAGGAGGAGAGAGCGGAGAAAGGGGAATTTTGCAGGGGTGCAAGGAGAAACAGTAGGCCCTTTAAGAAAAGATCAGCAGATAGGATTTGTATTAGGCATAGCACTCAGAGACTTCAAGGAGGATGGGTTTTCAGGGGAAAGGCATTCCTTGAAGGCTCCAAAACAATCTAGCCCCCAGCTTGCTTGTTAAGAATTTCATAGGGGGGCTAACAGTGGCTCCACATGGGGATGGCTTCTTCTTGAAGGAATCAAGAAACCATAAATGATCTTTGGAGTAGGCCATATGCCTACTGCTTGACACATCCCTTTCTTTCTTCAATTTTTAGCTGCCACAATATGATAGAAACATCAGCGGAAATATTTCCCAACCAATCTGCCTAACCAAACTACAGTCCTAGCATTTTTTCTTCTTTAGGGTGCATTTGAGCTAGCATACCCTTTTCATTTTATTTTTAAAACAGAAAAAAAACCTATTCTAAATCTACCCTTATTTCTCCATGAGACCAGATTAAACAGTTGGCCTCAAATGCTTCTCTACCTAATCTACTACCTATTGGGATTAAACTGTCCAACAGGTTTCTTCTCCTACATTCTAAAACAGGAAATTGAAAAACATCCAAGCCAGGATTAGACTGTCTGACTCACTGGAGTGAAGACTTATGGAAAACTGAAAACAAAACTGTGAAGGCATGAAATCTGCAGTTTTGAAACATCCTTCTTTCTCTGTGACTCAGGTTTTGAGCATATTAGAGTCACTTATTCCCTTTGTTTCAGCTCTGGTTTTAAGAATGTTAGATCTGATTCTTCTTTTTCGTTGTTGATCCAGGTTTTGAGCATGTTAGGACCAACTTCTTTTCACTGTTTTTTTTTGGAAACATTTTCTCTGTTTTCTTGAAAGTAAAACTGCAATGGTATGTACAATGGAAATGGAATTGGAAATGAAAATTAGCAGAAATAGTGTTTGAGCATTCTACCATTGACAGGACCCCCAAACAGCTCTGTACCATCAAGTTCTTATAATAAAAATGCATTAGGACCCACAGTGGCTTGAATGATATATGGTCCTTGTCACAAGCTGTCAAAATTTCCATGTTTACCTTTGTCCTCCCTCCTTGAATCCCATTTTAGAACCTTGTCCCCAACTTTGAAATTTGACGCTTTGGCTCTTTTGTCAAACTGCCTCTTTATGCTTTCCTACATTCTGACAGCTCTGCCATAAACCTGCTCCCTTGTTTGCTACAGATGGATAGTTTCATTGTTTCTTCTCACCATACTATTTTCCTCTGTCTGGACCTCTTGGGCAAGCTTGACCACTGGAACTCCAAGGCTGGTAGGAAAAACTGCTTCCGTTCCATAAACCAGCTGGAATGGTGACATGCCAATAGATTTTTTTGTGGTCAGCCTGTCAGCCCACAGAGCATGTATCAACTTTTTATGCCACAACTTTTTGTTATCCTCCAGCAGTTTCTTGATGATTGTAACCAGGCTTTTGTTAGATGATTCAGCTAGGCCATTACCTTGGGGGTAATAGGCAGTTGAATGACCAAGTGCTATTCTGTACCTGTGACAGAAATCAACCATTCTCTTGGATCCGAAAGCAACAGCATTGTCAGTGATTATTTTCCTTGGACAGCCAAACCAAGATAGCATGAAATATTCTAGGAACCTAATGATGACAAAATCAGTGGCATTCCTAGTGGGTATGGCTTCTATCCATTTAGTGAAGTAATCTGTAGCAGTTAGGATCCATTTATGTTGTCCAGAGGAGGCAGGGTGAATTTCTCCTATAAAGTCTAGGCCCCATTGCATGAAGGGACCTTCTACGGTGACAGGTTGTAAAGGGAGGGGGAGGAGCTTTCTTCTTCCTTCGAATATCTGACATTTATGGTAGGCAGTTACCATTTTATGGACATCATTGAAGAGAGTGGGCCAGTAATAGCTAGCCCTGAGTATCTTGTTTGCAGTGGCTTTCCAACTCAGGTGGCCTCCACACTCCCCGGCATGAAATTCTTGTTTGATTCTTTTAGCTTCAGTTTCGGAAAAACATTTCAGTAATAGGCCATTTGGATTTTTCCAATACAGGTTTTCATTTAAAATGCAGTAGTTTCTAGCTTTGAGTTTTATGAATCTGGCCTTGGTTTTGGATAGTTCTGGAGGGGCATTGAGAATAGTGAGCACATAAAGGATATCAGAGTACCAGGGAGAGTTCTGAAACTCCTCCTCAACTGTTGTATGGGGCAATCCTTCCTACTCATCTAAGGAATTTATCATGTTAATGTCAAGGACCTGCAAGTTTGATTCAACCATTAATTGGGCCAGGCCTTGCCCTTTGATCAGCTTGGTGGGTTTTATTTCAAGGTTATACTCCAATATTGTAGCAATCCATTTTCCCCTTTTCCCATCAGGGTCCTAGGACAAGATATCTTTAACCACTATATTTGGAACATAGGCTATGGTGTGAGAATGCAGAATGTACACCCTAAAGTCTTTTAAGGCATTTACCAAGGCATAGGCTTTTTTTTCCATAATGTTGTACTTTAAGGGTGCATCCCTTAAGGCTTTGCTGAAGAAGGCGATTGGCTATTCATTTCCTTCCGTGTTTTTCTGCAGCAAGACTGCAGCTATTGTGTGTTCAGAGGCAAAGGAAAACATCAGAAAATATTTTGAGAAGTCTGGGCTGATAAGGACAGGGGCTTGAGTGAGTGCAAGTTTTATCGACTCAAAAGATTTCTTGGCTTCAACAGTCCACTTGATTCCTGCACCTTTCTTTAGCATGTCAATCATTTTCCTGAGGTGCTTAGCAAGATTGGGAATGAATCTCCTAAGGAAATTGATCTTCCCAATGAAAGACTGTAACTCTTTGATATTTCTGGGGTGTGTGATTTGAAGTATTCCCTCAACTCGCTGTGGGTCTATCCTAATCCCTTTCTCAGATATGATGTGGCCAAGAATTTTTCCTTCTTGCAGCCCAAACATAGTTTTCTTGGGATTTAAGGACAAGCCGTACCTTCTACATTTTTCAAATACTTTCCTCAGATGTTTGAGATGTTCTTCTTCAGTTTTGGAAAAGACAGTCAAGTCATCTAAGTAGATAACTATGAAGTGTCCTATCTCATCTGAGAAAGCTATATCCATCGCTCTCTGGAAGGTAGCTCCAACATTCATCAGTGCAAAGGCATTTTCACATACATTAAGGTGCCCCATGGAGTGGTAAAAGCTGTTTTGAGTTGATCTTCTGGGAATACCAGAAATTGGTTGTATCCCGAAAAACCATCAAGCAGGGAGATTCTCTTTGAGCCCACTACCTTCTGTAGGATATGTTCCATTCTAAGCAAAGGGTAGTTTTCTTTCATGGAGGCTCTGTTGAGGTTTCTGAAGTCTATGAATAGTCTAATCTCCCCTGTTTTCTTTCTCACAGCCACTAAGTTTGACACCCAATCAGAAAACCTCACAGGGACTATTATGCATGCATCATACATCTTCTTGATCTCCTTTTCCACTGCAGGCAATTGTTTTGGATTGATCCTACGGAGTTTTTGTCTGAAAGGATTCTGATTTTCTTTTAGTGGTATCTTGTGTTGTATGATGTTGGTGTCATAGGCCTTTAAGTCTTCATAGCTCCATGCAAACACATCAATGAATTCCTTAAACATGTCAATGTATTTCTTGTTCATGTCTGTAGGCACAGACTTCGCCAGTTTAATCATTTTGGGCTTATCTTCAGCACCTATGTTGCATTCTTCTACATATGAGTCTGCATGTTCTATAGTGGGATTTTTTTCTACGTCATCAAAGTCAAAAAGGTCTTCTAAGGGTGCCAGGCCTCTAGGTATGTTCTTATCTTTGGCCTGCAACACCTCTATCTCTTCGCTATCTGCATTTTCACATTTTTCGGTCGAATGTCCAGTTTCATCAGAAAAGGTGTTTATTTTTATGTTACAGGGTGTTTCTTGTTCATCTCGGGGATCCTCACTTGGGCAGTTGTCATCAGATTTTGAGTCTGAATCATAAAATTCAAACTCATTCCTGCCCACTAGGAAATCTTCGATCTGTTTATCTCCTTCAAAGACCTGCCAATATTTTTCGTTGTCTGGCACTGCAGGTCTGAACTTGGTTTGAATGATGATTTTTTGGTCGGGGGGAGTCTTAGGATATGAACTAGCCAAGCAAGCTAATCCATTCGCAATAACGTTTTGACTTTTGGGAACAAACACTAATTCATATTCCATGAAAGTTTTCAATATATCCATAGCATCGTTCCTGTATGCTCTTAACCTGGGGCGTTTTGTTTTGTACTCACCATTCACTTGTTTGATTACTAACTCAGAGTCTCCTTTCACATCTATTCTATGGGCTCCTAATTTTTTCAATAGGTTCAGACCCAGAATCAGAGCCTCGTATTCTGCAATATTATTTGTGCATTTGAAATGCAGATTCACAGCGTGGCCCTCTGCATGATTGTTTTCCGTGTTACGTAGCCACACCCCTGCTCCCGCATTTTTCCTAGTGCAGGATCCATCGAAGTTCATTTCCCACAGGGGTTCATCATTATGTTGTGTTGGGGAGTCTGTACTAGGTTGTGGGTTGTCTTGTTCTTCACGTGGTGTGTTAGTTTGAAGGGTGCGACTAATGGTACATTGCGTTGTGTTCTGCTTCACTGCGAGTTTCGTTTTCGGTACCACTGCCCTTGGTTTTCTTCATCATATTCTTCTAGATTAGAGGTATACTAAAAGTCCATGAGCAGTCATCAATCGCTGCTTGTATTTATGCATTGATTCTAGCTCTCTAAGAATTGGTCGTTATAAAGAATAGAAAGAATCCGGTCTGTGTGTACGGTATAAAGGTGAATTTTCGAGCTTCTCGGGGGCCCATGACTAGAATTTCATCGAGACTCTCTATACAGTCTTCTAAGTTGGCCAAATAGAGGGATAGTGGCATATGAGCCATCCATCTGCATTGTTCCTTGCAGTTTGGCTCCCCATGATCTTGCCAATAGCATGCCATACTTGGGTGGTACATCTGCCACCACAACATCCATGACCATACATTTAGCTGGGATCTGGGTCAAGCTCACACATAAGTCTTTGATTAGGCCTAGGCATTTTACTCTGCTAGAGTCGAACGAATACAGGTCTTTGTACGGTCGTGTTATCTCTAGGCCTAACTTTTCCATCACTACCTTAGGCATTAAATTGTGTGACGCTCCGGAATGGTGCATGGCATTGTGGAGTATTTTGTCATGAATGTTGAGACTGATATAAAAAGGTGGAACTACCCCTTCCTGAAACTTTCCCTCAATCTTTGGACCGAACAGCAGGGCAGGTTGATCATCATTCAAATTTACAGTGTCATTGTTTTCCCCCAGATTCAATGCTTTCAAAATTTGGCCCTTATATACACTCTGAGTGGCCAGCTCAGATAATGGTACAGAGATTTTGATTTTTGCAATCTCACTTTCTAAATTGAAAGTGGACTGAGTCCTCAGAGTGCTTAACTCTATTTTATTTGCTACTGCCTTAGTAGCTGTATCAGTTGGTGATTTCTCACTATGTACAGGTTCAGGAATCGTTTTATCAGGAGCACTAACTGCAGTGCTAGTGCTGCTGGTTGGTTGGCTTTGTTTTTCAGTGTTTTGGTTGTCTTTTTCCTTGTGTTTACCAGAACTTTCAGCGGCTGATTTGCTACTGTCAGCAGATGCTTTAGAAGTTTTATCAGGTCTTTTCTTGATGGTAACCTCGGGAGTCTTTGTTTTGGAAGTGTCTTGGCTCTTTTTGCTCCTAAGTTCATATTGTTCCCTGACCTGTAACATGGCATTTTCAAATCCTAATCTGTAACCCTCAGTTTCTAACCATTCCTCATCCCAGTATGAAGGTGAGGGCTGATCTTCCCCTGAATCACAGTTAAGCACTGAGTCTTCTGTTTCGAACATGTTTATTCCATTCCCTTCAGACTCTTCTATGGTTCCCTCGTCTTCATCTAAAAAGTTTTCTTGAAATGGGGGAACAACTTGTTGATCTGACTCTCTTTGCCTGTTGGGAGCAGCATTGTTTCTTCTAACGTTCTGGTTCTGGTTTTGGTTTCTGTTTTGGACAACCATCCTTTTTATCATTTGTTGTAGTTCTTCCACGTTTTTAGACAGTCTATCATATTTGGGATCAGATGTGGAAGCTACATTGTCATCCCTATATGTTACCCTTTTCTCAGCTTTTAATCTTGCCCTTTTCTCCATCAAGTTTGCTTCTATGGTTATGGCTCCTTTCTGCATGTCTTCCAATGTGTTATACTCTTTATCTCTAAGCTCGTAGGCCATGTTAGCATCAAATCCATCAGGATATTTACCCAGGGCCATCCCTTGTGGAGGTTTCATGTGTGGAGGGAGGGCATTGTAAATGTTGTTGAATCTAGTGGTGTAATCGTGCACACTCTCTCCTACGTTCCTCTTAAGGGACATGTAGTCTGCTAGGAGCTGGCGAGCGTTTGCTCTAACCTCCCATTTGTCTATGAAGTTCTGATATAACGCAGGGAGATCTTGGATACTGCCAGGAGGTAAACTTTTAAACCATTTCTTTACATCACCCCCCAGGCTTTGGGCAAAAATTCTCATTTTGATTGTTTCATCATCAATTTCCATATAGTCGAAAGAATCCTCCATCTTATCTACATGTTGTTGGGCTGTGATGGATTCTTTAGCGGTGAAGTGTGGGATTTTTGACTGATAATCATTGGGCAAGGGTAACAAGGGTTGAGGTAAAACTAAAGGTGCATACCAAGCTGCCATAATAATGTTCTGATGAGGTATAGGGTTGGCTTGAGCAGCTGGTATATGGATGATAGGGATATAAGGACCAGCATAAGTCTGTTGAGCAGATCTAGGGTGGGAGAGCCCCAAGTTTTGAATGAAGTGGATATCAAGTGGTGTAGATGGAGGGGTTTCTCTGTCCCTAGTGTGTTGACCACTATGGGATGGTGTACTGTGAGGCTCAAGGTCTTGCTGGTCTAGGTGATTGACTGACCTAGTTTTTGGTAATCTATTAGGTAAGTCTAGGTCAGGGAGATAAAGTGATAGAGCTGTTAGGTCTTCTGGTGCAGAGTTAGCTCTATGAATGTGATTGGAAATAGTTGGTCTTTTAGGTGTAGGAGCTCCCTTGAGGATACTCTCCGGATTGTCAACTATTTCAGGTGGGTCAGGGTTGGGATAAGCTCTTGTGTGGATGGTTCTGAAAGCCAGAATGTTGTTTCCTAGCCAAGCAACTTAACCCTACTTGTTGCTTCTACTATGGTTGATGTTGTCTCAGGGGCTGGTCTCCCAGTGGAGTCTATTGTGAAACCAAGATAATCAGCAGGCCTACTGATCACCAGTGGAGTCTTTTCGTTTAGGAACGATGGAGTCGCCAGGTGGAGGGTTTTAGGGTGTATCTAAGGGGTCACACTGTCCACCATAGTGCTCAGGAACTACCACCTTTCAGGAATCTCCTCAAAAACAACAAACTCCAACCAGAGATTGACTGGGAGGGCATTTACCAGATATGTCACCTCCGAAGAAGGTGAGATCTAGAGGCTACCTGGCCCTTTCCAGGCTCTGTCTAAGAGTATGATGGACACTCAACAATGGAGATCGATTCAAGAAAGGAGTGACCTACTGTCAACCTAACCAGAGTTCTAAGCTTCTAAAGTTGTTGATGTAGTGAAATGAAGATCATTCAGAATTCCCCAGTGGAGTCGCCATTATGTGCGAGGCCCGAGGCGGGAGACAGTTAATGTTTAGCGATCGAGAGGCTCTCGAAATTTTCCCCGGCGGGGTAGCCATTATCTGTTGGGGTTCCCATGTTTTGCCTAGGTTGACACCAAAGACAACGGAGGACCAAAACATGAGACAATGTAGAACCACTTTCAGACCTTAGGATCTAGCCCTCCTAGGTCCAGAGAGGGATCTCTCTATATGAGTCAAAGGGTATGTCTTTGAAGCTCTAAGTTGTGATTTTAGGCTAGTTATAGGCTTGGGGTTGTTTGTTTGATTGTTTGTGTTTGGTTGCTGCGAATCGAGAAAGGAAGGCCTAATATAAGACAAGGATGATGATAGGAGGGATTAGGCTAAGACAGAAAACTCAGGGAATATCAAGGCCATTGGGCAAAGGAGTCAAGAAAGGATTTATTTGTAATCAATGTGCAAGCTTTCAGTTGGGCTAGTCATCTAGAGCATTAGGATCTTGCAAAATGATTGGTGAGATGGAACATCAAGGACTGAAAAAGGATAGAGGAGAACCAACCAACTCTGTCTATAGATCAGGCCAGAGGTCATTTAACTCCAGGCCTGCTTGGACAGAATTGGAGGCAGTACGAGGGATCTTAGAAAGGCTTAATCAGGATGGGTAGATTCTAGTGAGGCAGAGACAGGGTTCTAGACCTCCTAGTGTTCTCAACTCATCCAACTAAATCCTAACAAGAACATCTAACATAGATTTAATTAATTCATACATCAGAGAGTAGGAAATCACATCCACTACACTGGTTAAATCAATTGAAATCAATATTTAGATACACATATAAGAAGAAAACATAAAAGGCTGGGAGAGCAACAACATAAGGTACCTATCAAGGGTAAATCTTATGCCAAACTTCTGATGTGAGCCAGTAGAAATGGAATGAAATGAAATAAAACACAGAGATAGGAAAACATCACCAGCTGCTTTAGATCAGGATCCAAAGAAATATGCTTGTCATATTAAAAAAAACACCAATCAGGTACATCATAGCCCATAGCTTGAACATTCAGTCTGAATACATCATATCTTAGCCTATCTTACAATATTACACAGAGAACTTGTCTCAAGAGGAAAATGCTTGCGTTTCACTGATATCTCATTGACAACCAACAACAACCTTTACAATCTTTTCCTTCTGTGTTTTATAGCAGAGGATGAACAGAAGATTGACTGAGAGGGTAGGTGAATACTAAATGTAATATTAAATACAAAAATGAATGCGGGGCCGAGACCCATTCTGTTTAACTGTTGTGTATTTAATCTCTGTAGTACTCCTCGTGCTTTGAAAAAAAATGAAATAAAATACTAAGAGGTCTGTCATATAAATGCTCTGGCGGTTTTGAACTGTTATTAGGGTGGGAATTCCTTTAGGGAAATTGTGCATAATAAAAGCTGTATGGACGACCTGTAGTTGATGAAGAAAAACATTCTGCTGATGAATAAACCTTGATGTTACCTTTTTCTTGTGCTCAGGACCTTTTGATTGATCCTCGGGGTCTTCAACTGGTGCTTTGCCTTCTAAACCACTGATTTAAGGCTCAGGATCTTCATTAGCCCGCCTTAATCTCCTTTTCTTTGTACTGAAACACTTTTCCGCTCCATTTCTGCTTCTGACAGGTTAGCTCAGGCTTTAATGGCACAGGGGATTTTCAGAGTTGGATTCTGCCCTTCTTTAATGCAAGTCCTGTCTTCACCTTCCCGGGTCATTCTTTTTACAAATCCTGCCTCTGTAGCTGATCTTCTTTGATTTCTCTGTCCTTGTAGCAGAGATGTGCATCATGGCGGTTTTCTGCTTCTTTGAAACCCTGCAAAAACACAAAAACTGTGAATAAAATCATGGACGGGGTGGTGAATGATGTGGAGGAGGAGAATGGTCGTGTAATCGGTGACCTGGGCGGGGAAAATGCAGAAGAAATGGTGAAAGACGCTCTGGTGGGTGGTTGGCGGAACGCAGAGTAACATTCGAATGAAAAATCCTTAAAGAACACGAAGATAAACCAAATATACGTAATGGAAAGGGAGGATGTACGGAGGGCACACGTGGAGATGACGTGGCAAGACCGGGGATGGTGGAAAAGTCAGCGGCGTGTGAGCAAATCTGGACCGTCAGTCATGGCGAAGATCAATGGCGGAGGACGACGGATGGCGGGTCAGGACCTGGACTATCGCGTGTGCAGCTCTGGAGAATGATGGCCGTTGGATGAGTGATTTGAGATCTGACGGCTGCCATCAATTTCGTTGGGCATCCGTGATCGACAGATAATGCGCGGGGAGAAAGCGTTTTCACCGTCATACAGGGGACAGGTGGCACACGATGAGTGGAATCGCTGGGTGATCGGAGAAAACCACCAAGCGCGCGAGGGTGGTGTGAAAGAAACTGGCTGTTTTTGAACAGTGCATGGCGGGGTCCACCGGCGGGGAAGGTTCAGGACCGTCGATCTGGTAGGGAAACGAACGATGAAGATGCGGCGACGGGTGATGAACGGGCAAAATTGGCAGAGGCTGCAGGGGCGGCGATCGCCGTCCATTCTGTGCAGATCGACGACTGTAATCGCGCCCGAAGAACAAACGTAACAAGCGCCTTTGGGGTTAGCGATTGGTTACGGCGTGGGGTTACATGGAGAGAAATGGAACGGGGCTAGCGGAGAAGGGAGTTTAGGCCTCTAGTATGGTCGGAAGTGGGTTTTTATGCCATTTCAATGCATTCTGAAGCCTCCGAAGGGTAACGATAGGGAGATGGAGGGGGAAATTGGGCAAACAAAGTGTGTAGGGATTTTAGAGGGGGTTTAGGGGGTCGATAGGGGGAAATAGAGGGGACCAAAGGTATTTTGACAGAAGGAGGAAAAAGGGGAGAAAGGGACATTTGTAGGGGTGCAAGGGGAAACAGTAGGCCTTTTAGGAATGGACCAGCAGATAGGATTTGTATTAGGCATAGCACTCAGAGACTTCAAGGAGGATGGGTTTTCAGGGGAAAGGCATTCCTTGAAGGCTCCAAAACAATCTAGCCCCCAGCTTGCTTTTCAAGAATCTCATAGGGGGGCTAACAGGCTGTACCTCAAAAAATACTACGCTTGAAGTGATTTTTTGGTGTGGTGTGTGTACATAGGTGTGTATTTTCATTTGTGTGCATGTGTGGTGTGGTGTGCGATGTAAACATCTTTCCGCTAATCGGGTCTTCCTGATTGTGTAGATGTCCATCAATCCATTTATTGGTTTCGCGGATGGTGCCTCCCGCAGTACCAGGAATCTGTCTTCGGCAGCCTGGGTAATCTACGATCCTGTTGGTGAGTTGGTCAATCTGCAAGGTGTGTGTCTGGGACATGCTACAAATAACATCGCGGAATATAGTGCTGTGTTAGAATTATTAACTGAGGCTATAAACCTTGGTATCCATGAATTACTTGTGTATCTAGACTCACAACTTGTAGTATCACAACTTAACGGTCATTATTCAGTCAAAAACCCATCCATTTTATGTTTGTATCTGCGTATTCGTTTACTGGAAAGGAATTTTGACTATATTACATATCAACACATACCCAGACATATGAATACATTAACAGATGTAGTGGCTAATTTGGTACTAGATAGACATTTGCGCAATTTGTAAAACAACATCACATGTAAAAGAAAGATCCATCCAGAAATAGGCATATATATATATCAAAATGTTTACATAGTGTGCGTCACATAAGATCAAAAATATACATGTTCATCTTAATACATCCGGAGACGACATGTCTCTCAAAAAATATGCATGAAATAAGCCCTAGGTGTCTAATCTGCGTGGTGCTCATGATAACAAGCCACCGCACGCACTAAACGTCTCAGAAGATGGTGGAGGCAACTAGGCACTCCCACTGTATGTCTCTGGTACGCTAGTGGCACATCTGCCAGCCGAGCGTAGTCTGGAATCCCCCAGGCGATCCCCTCGAGGTTCTAGACCAACTCTCCCCCCTCGGCACCCTCCGCCTGAGGGTCAGCTGCAGGCTGAGTTCTCCGTGAAATAGGAGACATACCGGCAGGTCTCTCTGGGCCGACATCTGCATACACATAAAACTGTTATTAGGACGAGCATGTATTACCAAAAAAAAAACATAAAACACAAAAATCAAAAAGAGAGATCATACCCAAATCCTCGTCCTAGTCATCTCCCTCCGAGAGTGGAAGGTCTGGGTCTCCAGTGAAATCGGTCCCTACATATGGCCAATCCTCGACCACAATCAACTGACGCCGTAACCATCCAAAAAATTCCGGCCTCCAGGACATCTGTTGGCCTCCTCCTGATATGGGCATCAGTGCTTCCCAGCGAGCCATCCTCGGCTCTCGTGGTACCGGCTCAGCTACTATGGCCCCTTGGCCCTAAAATATAGGTATTCATTCCAGGATGAGCGATACCAAGATGGAACCGTAGCCAAACTGTTTTAGTTTGGCCTGCTTACACTTTGTGAGTTGTCTTTTCATATTTGTTGTCACTGCAGTAGCCCAATCAAATAGTGTTGGATTCATACACTCAGCAGCTAGGAGGAGTTGGGCCTTGGTCACCTCCTGTGGTGCCTGCGACCCCGCAGCCCGCGTGATGGTATGTCGCACCACTCTGAGTGCTAGATCGAGGATGGTATGGATATCTACCTTGCCACTTCTCTATCCCAGTCGTGCCCCTTGGCACACTCTTGCCATCACCTGCTCCATCTTCTCTCCAGGTGGTCTGTTGCCTGTCAGGACAAGCACCAGACCTCTGCGCAATAGTCCGGTTATGAAATATACGTCAGAAACCTCAAGTTCTAATACTTGGTCCCGCAGCTTGAACACTTGTTCGTTTTCGTCCCATATGCTGATCAGGTATTGTAGGAGCTTCGGTTGAGCTCGTAAGCAAGGTGTCAGGAAGAAATTTTTAAGCCCACAGTTCTTGAGGGAATTCATACAAGTTTCATTCTCCATAGCTTGTTCATCCTCTTCCCCATGCTCCCTCTCTTTCCATTCGATAGCCATTTTTCTCGGTTGCCTGCATCAACATGGTCAAAAACCCTTGATTAGATCTCTGTCATGCTTGGAAATCCATTTGAATCACTCACAAATCGGAAATTTAAAGCGGAAAACTAAATTGCGCCATTGGCGCGACTGTTTTCCTAACAGTCGCACCAGTTGGCGCAGGCCCTTTGTATGCAAAAGGCCATTGGCGCGGGTTCGTGCCCGATACCCGCGCCAATGGGCGAAGCCCTAAAATAATAAAAAATTCTCCACAGAAGTCTAATAAGCAATGGAAAACTATAAAAAATGGATTAAAATAGAGTACAGGGAAGCACCTCTTACCTGGAATGAATGGGAATCTGAATGGTAGCCTGGATCAGTCGCAATCGCCGTCAGAAGTTCGCACACAAACAGACCAATGTTTCTCTCCTATGAGGTAAATAGTAAAAGTAATTTTGTTTTTACCATTTGAGACTTATTTATAACTTTTGAAATCCCATTAGGTTTTAAAAGTCATTTTTTATTAATATTTCAAGGTATTTTGTCAAAAATGGATTTTACACTTGCCTCTGTGTGCAGCAACAGGTTTTTTACATGACTTAAACGGTGAAACGAGTTGTATTTTATACTTTTTTAGACTCGGTAAAGACACGAAAAAGTCATTTTGGAGTCATCTTTCAGCTCTTTTCTGACTCTCTAAACATGAAAAGATTGCCGATGCCCTTGTTGTTTCGATCTCGTTAAAGTGGTTGCGAAACGACATCTACCCAGTATACGTTTACCCATTTTTCGGGCTGGGATAGATTATTTACGAAAAAGGAATACCCTAGCCTATCGCGACTAGGAGGTTTTCTCAGTCATAGTTTTCTACCTTTTTGGATCTGAGGAACTATTTATGAAAAGGGACCACTGGAGTTTACTTTTCAGCTACCTTTTCAAACTCTCTAAACATGAAAAGACGTCGAGTTCTTCCTCTGTCAGACTCGTTAAACCCTGATGACATTGGGTTCATTCATAATGACGTTATTCGAGTCGCTCCTTCCTAGGGCTCGTTAAATGTACTAGGATGGATTTGTCCGAAGGACAAACTTATATCGCAAGCATATGCTATCCCCTTCAAGCTTGTTATAAAAAATAATTGGGGTACTCACCAGAAATGGCGAGGAAAAAATGGAACCAACATCATTGTCGTGTCGGCAGTATGTCGCTCTTGAACATGGCACTTGTCTGCATTCGTGTCAGGTTGGGGACATCTCATCTCGTCTCTCGCTTGTCTCCATGGGTTTGGGTGATCCCTTTTGACCTCTCATCTACTCTTTGCCTCGTCATTATGACCTCTGATCTCTTGATGTCAAACACTGACAAACTCACTGTCGTGCCATTTATATGCTCAAGAGAAGTTGACCTCTGCAAGTACCAACCTTCCTCTGATTCTCATATGATCATGATTCACAAAAACATTATGTTCCTCTGTCTCGCGTCAATGATGTGGGAAACATTATGGCCCACCTTCGATCAAGGTCACTTCCTGTCGACTTCAGCTCATTATCTGGGAAGCTGATCTAGAGACTCCCTTCTGGTACCTTGGAGCCTGCATGCCTCAATGGCAGGTTCTTTGCATTCGACGTGAGGTTTTCATCATTGGCCTCCGATCGAGTGATTCTACGAGTGTTTGACGCCAGCTCATTGATTCACATGCCGTAGATTGTACCTACAGTACCTTGAGGACCATTGTCATTAATGGTGGTACCTCTCGCGTCTGTTAACAACTTTCATCATTGGCTGGTAATCAGACAATGTTCTCGCATGTTCGACTTTAGCCCATTTATTCACATGCTTGGACTTGTACTATGTTCGGGTCAAGATGGAGCGCAAGACCCTAGATTGTGTCTGTTGTAATCCACACTGCGATTTTGTGGATTATTATGATTGGTCACATTACTCACTCACTGGATGGCTGCGACCATACCTGAGTCTATTTATCGATCCTCACTGGATGGCTGCGCCCATACCTTGGATATGGACTATTGTATACTATGTTATGGATGGTTGTGCCCATACCGCATATATATCATGTATCTAAGATATCAGTTGTACTTTTCCACGCAGGTTTTCTGACGTCAGAGTTTTCAATTGGACACGTTCTCGTAAAGCATTGCACCCCTCTCTCTCGCTCGGGCCTCATGCTTTAGGGGGCATATGTTACACATTAATTTGTCACCATCCCTACAATCCCCGTCTCACACATTGGAGGGATCATTCCGTGACCTGTGAGCAGTGACATGTCTTGAAATCACTTTCATGACATCCCTCTGAACAAGAGCTTTCATTGCCTTGAAGACATCTCCTTGTGAAAAACCCTAAAAATGGCCCTTTTTGCATTGGCGCGGGCAGACAGTTCAGTACCCAAGCCAATGGGGAAAATCCTTCAAAGAGGCCGCACCAATTGGCGCTCTATCCCAGAGTCGCACTCGCGCCAGCCAATTTAAGGAGTGTTTTTTAAAAATAAATGGCAGAAGTTTCATCCTAACCAATTCATGAACTGGTATCTATCTTGAGTTGGGAGGTTTGGCTCTGGATTTCCATGTAGAGGAAGTGGTTTTCCACCTCTCATGGAAGCTTCCTTGAGGATAGGGCCAATCCCATGATTATAGGGATCCCAACTCCCCTTCCTCCATCTATAAAAGCTTACTCATCTCATTTGCAAGCTAGTCTTCAAGTTCCCAAATTCCCAAGAGCCTTATGCTGCAAGAGCCTCCATAATTCCCTTAAGGCCAAATTCAAGCAAGGAGACTATTGTCAAGATCCGAAGAGAGAGGTTTGTCCCATCCTTGACAGGATTTTCGAGACGTGTTCTGCTGGCGACCCACCGAAGGAGAATTCAACGTCAGAACTATGGTTGTATTTTTCCTTTGATTGATTAATAATAAGCGACTATTGGTTATGGTTCCACTCTTGTTATTGTTTATGATGATGGAGTTATGTCCTTTCTGACTGACATATAGTTGCATCTACTAGATTTTACGCTTGTGTTTTTTTTGTTTCTCGCGTGTGCAGGTGTCCTATCACGGAGATCGTGAGGATCGTTATCTGCCAGAGCTAAGGAATGGGAGCGCTACCTCTTCTACAAGAAACAACGTTCGATTCCAGGTATTCCTTCATCACTAGTTGGTTTATTTGCAATTAGGAACCTGCACTATAGCGTGAACGATTGTTGCTAGACCTGGTCTGGGCTAGTAGGGATCGTCTCTGTCCGTAGAGGGGATTTACCTCCACAACAACTGTTGTTCCCTCTAAGGAACAACAATGTTTGTATGAATTTTATTTTTTCTATCCCCTTTAAGGAACAGTTGTCATTCCCTCTAAGGAACAACTGTTGTTCCCTCTAAGGAAAAAAAAATTGTGTGAAAATTTTCTTGTTGTTCCCTCTAAGGAACAACTATTGTTCCCTTTAAGGAAAAACTTTCATTCCCTCTTAGGAACAACAATTCCGTGTGAAATATTTTTCTTCTTTCTGTTGTTCCCTCTAAGGAACAACAGTTTCGGTGTGTAATGTTTCTTCCTGTTCCCTCTAAGGAACATCAATTTTCATATGAATTTTCTTTGCTATTCCCTCTAAGGAACAAATATTGTTCCCTCTACAGAACAACACCTTTTTTGTGTGTTTTTCCTTGTTGTTCCCCATAAGGAACAACACTTTTTGTGTGACGTTTTCTTTTGCTATTTTAGCACCTTGTGAATACTTGTGTGAGAACACCTTTCTTTCCTTTGCCCACTTTTTATGATCTTCTATAAGGCACAAGGGTACAAATATATATGAAAGGATATAAATCTGAAGTTTACTGGGACAAGCAAATATTGAACATTATCATCTTTATACAATATTGCTTGGTATTGATCGAAAAAGAAAGTACACAACCATCTATATCACTTCACTGTCCTCATCTCCATTATAAATTAAAATAATTGATTATCTGTATCATGTTGGTTCTTCCTTGTCTGTATAACTCTCTCTATATATTATTACAATTATTATGGGTATATTCCTATTTTATATTGATATTTCAAACTTCTTCCACCATCCCTACTCTTAAGGAGTGATGAGCCACCCTCTATGTACAAAATGGGGATTAAAAAATAAAAAATAAAAAATAAATGTACATTTACTAATTATTTTATGATTTTCCACAAGCGAGGACAGGGGGTCACATCACGAGCCATCCTACCATGATCATAAGGAAGAAGCGAAATGGCATTCCCACTATGGCCACCACACCAGAGATATTATCCAATGGATGCATGAACAAATGAAGTCCTTGTAAACAAGAGATTTCATCATGAGCTGGCCTGACCACTCTTGCTACTTCCCAATGAATGGCAGTGTGCTCACCTGGTCACCAAGCCAGTACATTGGTCTCCACTATAGAAAATCATAAGACATTTCCCCAGTTATAAATAGAGGACCATGGTTCTCAAAGGTTAAAAAGAAACTCTGTCGAGGCTGTTAGCGCTCGAATCTGCCTCAGGCTGAAAGAAGGCGAGGTTCAAGGCAACATCAAACCAGGCTCAGCCTCGTAGCTAGCCCTACGAGGATAGGAGAGGGCTCTCTCCGGGTCTATCTCGGCAA
>JAXQQM020074154.1:0-11844 GCA_034641835.2 Pinus albicaulis
ATGTGTGTTATTTCTTATTGCATGTCTGAAATTTTTGTTCTAAATTGTGAAGTAACTTTCACAGAGCATCAGAGTAGGTTTGTGTTGTGATTTTGATTAAAAATTCATGAGTAGGTTCAAATATACACTATAATTTATACAAGGATGGTGGAGGAAAATTATAGAATATCCATTAGTAGACAATATGCCCACTTCAAAATATCTATGACAACTTTTTCGAGAAGAAAACATTGAGGATAAAAGATTGGATTATGGAATCATTAGTCAAAAAATTCAAAAGGGTAGTAATTTTGGTTGGAGGTGGGGAGGTAGATGGATTAAATGTAGCCTTCGCTAGTACAATCGATGGTGTTGTTGGGTGCAATATGTATAAGCATAATTATCTGAGCTAGATTTAGTTTTTATGTTGCTTCTCAATGATCTCAAGTATCTCTACTAGTTTTTTGTTTCAAGGTACACTAATAACAATTTGTTTTCGACTCTAGCTATTGGCTTACTATGTGGTCTATTTGAGACACACTAGCTGGTTATTTACGTGGTCTTTATTATGAACCTTTTCTCTTGTGGATCTTCCTGCTCCTTCTCTAGTTTGGGATTGGTAGATCAGGGGATTTCCGAGGATCTTAGCTACTACCTGTTGGTATTATTTGTGGTCTATTTGAGATGCACTAGTTGGTTGTTTTATGTGGTATTTCTTTCAAACCTTTGCTTCTCTGGATCTTCATGCTCCTCTTTGGTTTGGGATTGGTTGATCGGGGGATTTTCGAGGATCTTTACTGCTATGTGCGTGCATTCATTTTGGTTGGTGGAGTTGGCAACATATTTGAATTTTGAATTTGATAAAAAAGGAGTATCTTGGGGTCATTAATTGGTCTAGGGGGATATTTATTTTCCAAGTTGTTCATTAATTATATGAGGGACAATCCATTAATGGTTTTTGTTGTCATTGAACATCTTTGTCGATTGTGTGCTTAATGATGTTTTCTGAAGGATATTGGTCGGCGATGATTCAAAAATCTATTGTGTTTGAAGGGGTGTCCTAGTGGATTGTGCTGGTGACGATCTACATCGAGTGTGGTCTATAGTTTATAAGTGACATTATTTTTCCTTGTTTACATATTTTATCAAGGTTTTTTCAAGCACTACTACATAAGGTATTTTTTGGTAATACTATCTACTTTGGTGAACACATAGGCAGGATTGCAGAGTGCTAGTAGTGTTACCTGTACAAATGAAATTTGCATCTATTTATTATGATGTCACTTGATACAAGGAAAATGTGGCGGTGACATGCCATTACTTGATGCATTGGTACATACAACTATTGAGGCAGAGAGTCGTGGCCCACCTGACTAAATTTGTGACCCAACCAACTAGGAATAACCTTTCCAACATCTTAGCCTTAGGGAACCTGTACAAATTCCCTAACCCTTTGTGCCCAAGCCCTAATTGACACCCATAGTGTTTTCAAATCGTGTGTTTAGATCATCAATTTCCTATCACCTCTCTTAGCCTCCTTAAAGAATCCTTAGTATCCAAACTCTTTCAGCTTTATTCCTTTCCTCTCTCCCCAAAACTTCAACAAACCCAAATATGACAAAATGACCAGAGTCCCTTCTCGCCATACTCTCCTTCCAAGACTCATTCCCTCTCCTTCCCAAAAATATTTATTCCCCATTAATGGTTCACCTACCCATTCTTTAAGTCTCATAATTGACATTCTCCCCCCCCGTCCCCCCACCAAATAATAAGAATTACTACATAATAAATAATCAAACGATTTTAGTTATTTAATCAATGTAAAGAGTCATGAGAGAGAAAAAATTAATTTAATATTAAATTATTCATAATATTATATTTAAAAACATAATCAAGCATAATCAATCTTAACGCTAATCATAAGCTTAATCATTAATCAATCTTCTAGCATAATAAACCACATAATACTAATGTATCCATGTGAGTTATGTGTATGTAGATAACATACACATACCTTGTATGTATACTAATAATACCAACAAGAAATTACCAAGAAATCAATATTTTAGTAGATAGGATAATAACTAATCATAACATAAAATGGTTGGGGAGAGGGTGTTACAAATTTCTCCATTATATTTATCATACATATCATATATATTATTAATATTTGTCTATTCCTTAGTAAATTAACTATTGCTTATTTCATTTTTCAAAGAATATTTTCCCTCACTCATGAATGTATTAAAGTTCTAAGGGAGGCCGGTACATTTTCAATCCACATAGGTTTACCTTTATTTGTCTTCAAATGGAGCGCGATAGTAACTAGAAACTAAAATACCAACTAGTAACCCTAAAAGAATCAATAAGATTTTGTATCGAGAGCTCCATGAACTCTTTTGCAAGAGCGTTTACCAATTGAATTAATCCTTATTTCCTCTAGCTCTTAACTAAATTTTTGACACTTTATTATTAAAAAAATTGAAATAAAAAGCATGTATAATTAGTGGTTGATATATTCCAATTTATCAAATAACTTAACAATCTCAATATAAATTAGTTAATAAGGGGAAATTTTATCAATGACATGAGGACAAATATTATTGAAGTAGCTTAGTTCTATGGTGTGCATGGAAATTGTTTTATACCTCAATGCATTTTGTTTTTCCATTTTTTCCAATAGGTTCCTTTCTTGAGAAACATATCATTATTAGTGACTTATAAATATTTAAATCTCCATAGTACCATTTAGCCAGAGGTAACCACTTGACCCATTCACTACAAGGAAAAAACCGTCTAGCGAATGTTTTTGAGGAACCACAAAGAAAAATACCCCATACATCTGTTTCTAGCAGAGGTTACTAGAGGAGGTTGGTGGGCGGAGGGTTTTGCGGATGTTTTCCTATCGATGCTCTTATCTTTAAAACTCGCCCCGGTGCTCTCAAAAAAAGAAAGCACCGGTGCGGACAAAATCATTGGCACACCGGACACCGTGCACTCCGTACACACCCGCCCAGTGCGTCATAATATAATAGAGCACCGGTGCCTCACAAATCGTCCATGTCGATGCATTATAAAACACAATGCCAACACCGAAACCACCCAGCGCAGTAGACAAAAATTGCACCGGTGCATCATAAAAAACGCGCCAAAACACAAACCGACCGATGCGTTTATAGAAAATAATATCGGTGTGCCTATAAACAATGCGCACCAGTAAAGGGTTAAATTAAAAAAATATTTACAACAAAAAACCTGGTTCTTCAGTTTTCCAGTGCTCCTAAGCTATCAATTATCGGTGCGCACGATACCATAGAACACACTAGTGTGCACCGAACATTCGCACACCGGACAACGTGCGCAAAGTACACACACCTCCGGGGCGTCCAATTACTGTAACGCATCGGGGCGTCAATACTCTTCCGCGCCGGTGCATCATAAAACACTGCACCAAAACAGAAACGAGTCGGTGCATTCTTCTCTAAGAGCATCGGTGTGCCAGAAACCGCATGCATTGGAATAGCGTTATATAAAAAAAAAATTAAGGCCAAAAAACTGGTGCTTTGCGACTATTACACACTGGTGCTTTACCATTACGCCGCCCCGGTGCATCATCAAATTTTCACGCCGAAACTGAAACATCCTGGTGCGCGGTTAGGGAAACGCCTTGGCGCGTTATAAACAACGCGCCAAAATTGATATCGCCTGGTGCAGTTTTATTTAACCGCACCGGTGCGCTTATAAAACCCCGCGCACCGAAACAGGGTTAATTAAAAAAAATTTACGGCCAAAAAAATTCATTATTCACTTTGCTCAGTGCTCCAGAGCTCTCAAGCCCTAGTGCTATTTATTTATTTCTGATCCGCCCTGACATCGGTGCTCTCATTACACCCATTGCATGCACTGCTGCTCTGCATTGGCCACCAATCTCCAGCTTGCATTTTGAAAAACAATGGGAAAATTTTATTTTCCAAATTTACAGCCAATATGCCTCCTCGACGGCGAAATGTACAGGTATTTTTCTAATTTTTCTATAATTAAGCCTTTTAGCATATTAGAAATTGAAATAAACTTAAAAATAACCATTAAAAAAGGAAAAAAATAATTTGTCGCGCGGTGCGCTCGAGCTGTTCGGCTTGCACCGGATAGTGGTGCTACCTGTAAAATTTACAGGCAGCACGGCTACCGGTGCTAACGGAAACCGCACCATTTCCGGGGCAGTGCCGGAAGGCGCCCCGAATAATTTTAAACTAAAAATAAAAAATAAAAAGGTGGTGCGCTCATTTATCCAGGCGCACCGTTGACCCCAGAAATCACAGTGCGGTGCGTTGACTTCATTTTCCGCCCCGGTTTATGTCAGCACACTGCATTTTGCATTCCAAGAGGGTCAACGGTGCATCCGGGTAAAAGACCGCACTGTCAACTATGTCATTATCATGAAGTCGGTGCGCTGACATGATTATACGTGTCGAGGCATATATTTCAGTCAGCACACCGCTATTCTGAATTATATACAGTCTACGGTGCTTGAAAAATAGACATCTGCACCGAATCCTGTGCGGTCTGTTTGATTAGGGGCCCTGGGGACGGTGCGCTAAAATATTAAGACGCACCGAAACCAGTGTGTGACTATTTTTATGGAGCATCAACTTGTATTTTTTTTTCTTTTTCAAAAAAAATTATATGTATATTTATAAATACATTTATGTTTTAATAAAAAAAAATTATTTAATATGGCAACGATTTAGAGAGAATAGGAGCAACAGCAACAACAACAAGCAGAACAATATGACATGATTCGCCAATGGGAGGCGAGAGAGAGGGAGAGAGATGGATGCCCTCGCCCTATTACTGTAGATACCCAGGAGATCCTTATGCAGGCAGGCATCCTCAGGTTCTATGAGGAGGCTATTTCCGGCGTAAAGGCCCATAGTGTGTTTTTGAGACATCTTATCGGCAGCTGGAATGCCCAGCGATAGGATTTTTAGGTTGGTCCTAACCAGTGGTACACACCCACTGAGGAGGAAATTTATTTTATTACAGGACTATCGAGGAGAGGGGTGGATTTTCCCTCATTCCTAGACGTGCCAACTGGTTGTGTAGCAGGGAGTCAGTTAGTTTACTCCCAGAGATACATTGGAGCACATGCACAGTCTCCTTCAGAGTTTCAGGTACCTGGAGGTCAGTTACGTATAGGTGCTTTTGGTAGACAGGACATGCAGTGCCTCTCTATTATCGCTTTGATCATTTCACACAACACCAGTGACGGGCAACGCATTAGTTGCTTGCTTTTATATTACGTTGATTCTTTAGTACAACAGCCACGACTTGTCAGGTGGTCTGCCATTTTTTTGTGACATTTTTGTACGACCTTAGATAGATGTCGTGCTCATGCACAAGTGAGGGTCAACTTCCCTTTTGCTTCAGAGCTGTTTTTTTTATTTTTTGAGAGGTTTCCAGAGATGAGACCTAGTTTTCTTCGACAGCCTCGTAGACCGATGTTCGAGGCCCAGATGTGCATGTGGGGGAAGATGATGCCCAAGAGGGGAGACACTATGTTTCCACCGAGGATATCACATGATTCACTGGACTTACTAGCTAGTGTTGGTGGGTTGCATCCCTTCATTATGGTCCCATGTCCTTATGCTGGACTAGATTGGTGAGGGTGTCCCAACATTCTCTTCACTCCTGATGAGCAGCCAGATGATAGAGGTAATATTACTATTTTATTTATATTTATTCTAACATGTTCTTTAACATGTTTTTATTAAATTGTGTAATGAAATTGTCTAATTATTGTTGTGTACTTGTATATATTTTGCAGACATTGGCTCTTTTGATGGCGATGAGATGCCGGATCCACCACATGATCCAGGTGTCGATCCTGATGATTACGATCAGGAGATGGCTGATGTGCCGGAGCATGAGGCCGGTGGCACAGTAGAGAGACGTGTTGATCCTGCGCCTCATGGTGCACCGGTACCACCTTTTTCTAGGCATGGTCGACCTGAGACCAGATACCATATGGAGTTAGGCAACCAACTCTGTGGATTTATTTCAGATGCGGGCATCAGGCCCGCTCATTATAGAGAGATACAGGGCGTGATAGATTGTTACGGATGTGGAAAGGCATGCCGCGTGACATGTACGGCCTCATGCGGCATGTCGTAGGAGCTACGACAGTTGTTACACGATTGAGGAGGATTGTCCGTAGCTATAGGCATAGTCGAGCTGTGGCACGTGATGGACAGTCCGCCAGTAGCGACTCAGATGCATCTTGTGATCGTTCACCTCGCAGAGCGCCTGATGATCAGCATGAGTCTCCGCTGGCAGCATCTGACACTAGTCATCATGGAGATGAGGCTGGACCATCGGCCACGTCCAGTCAGCAGTCTGCAGCATCCATCATGAGTACTAGTCACGATCATCATGAGCAGGCTGGACCATCGACCGCCGAGGCTACAGTACTATTGACTGAGCAGGCCTCCACTACTACTGCGCCTCATATTGATCATGTTGTACTACCACCAGCGGATGCATCCATCATTACTAGAGATCATCATGATCATGAGCAGGCTAGTCGACCATCGACTATCGAGGTTGCACCCAGCTTTACTGAGCAGGCCGCATCCACTTGTACTAGTGTTATTGATGTTGTTATACTACCACCAGCACCTGATCCATGACATTTATATTACAGTTGTATA
The DNA here is from genome assembly GCA_034641835.2 of Pinus albicaulis. Taxonomy (NCBI): domain Eukaryota; kingdom Viridiplantae; phylum Streptophyta; class Pinopsida; order Pinales; family Pinaceae; genus Pinus; species Pinus albicaulis. The sequence goes on from JAXQQM020074154.1 coordinate 6,687, forward strand.
TTTTTAACATTATTCAGTTATATATATATATATATATATATATATATATATATATATATATATATATATATATATATATATATATATATGGTCCATGTACTTTATGTTCTTGTTGCAGTTATACTTAATTTTCATGTTGATGATCATCATGATGTGGCGCATATTGTTAGTCATGTTAGATATGTTCATTTAATGTTTAGCTTGCAGATAGATATGTATATGTGATAGGCGCATGAGTTATTTGACATTATATTAAGATGTATATTTGATGTTTGTGTTGTGATGATGTTAATATATAATGTTAATGTGATGTTAATTGAATGTGTTTATTAGTCGAATATGATGTTTGTACGATGGTTATCATGATCGTGATGTTGTTTATTAATTAATTTAATATTACTAAATGACCATGATATTTATTAGATATTATGTCGTGAATGTACTTGTAATTTTAATTTTAATTTTATGTAAAATTGTAAAATTGTATTTGTATTTGTACTAATTGTAATTGTATGTAAAATATTTATTAATGTAAAATTTTAATTGTAATTGTAATATTTCATTTATTCTGAAATGATAGTAATTGTATATATGAAAAATTGTAAAATTGTAATTGTAATTGTAAATGTAATTCTATTTAAAATTGTAAATGTAATTGTATTTGTAACTGTAATTTTAATTGAATTGTCGTAAAATATTTGTAAAATTGTAATTGTAATTGTAAATGTAATTATATGTAAAATTGTAAATATAATTGTATGTAAAATTAAAATTGTAATTGTAATTTTAATCGTAATTCATGTATGTGAAATTAATGTAAAATTGTAATTGTAATTTTAATTCTAATTGTAATTTTAATTTTAATTAATGTAATTGCATGTAAAATATTAATTTGTAAAATTTTAATTCTATTAATGTGAAAATTTTAATTGTATTAATGTGAAATGATTTTATTAAAATATTTAAATTTGTAAATTTGCAAATAATTGTAAAATAACAAATCTAGAATAATACGAAATTTTGTAACATAAAGTTTAGAAAATAATGAAAATAAATTCATGTACTTTATAATTATCATTATTTTATTATGATCTTACAATATAAAGTTTAGAAAATAATGAAAATAAATTCATGTACTTTATAATTATCATTATTTTATTATGATCTTACATACAAAAAAAAAAACTTTAAAAAGTCCGGTGTGCTTATCATCCTAACAGGGCTCGGTGCGTCGTATTAATACAATGCACCAGTGCATCACATTTCTGCGCACCGGAAACAAATAAACGAAAATAAAAAAAACACAACTCTATTTTGTTTAAGTTAAAAGAAAGCGTCAATTTGAAAAATGAGCGGCAAAATATTTTCGAAAATCTAATTTGATAGAATAATTCTTTAAATACTAAACACTTTTCATTATTTCACTATTTTTTGCTAAAAAATTTCAGTCAGATTTTTGCAGGAGACAGACCTGGAGCAAGAGAGCACGAGGGCACTATGGATGGAGAAATACATTCGAACAGAAGTATTAAGACAATCAGAAACCAAAACTCTGGTGATTCAAGCCCTTTATCATAGAATTTCAAACCATTTCGTGATTAAATTTAATTCTTTTTTTTTACTTTTTTCTACAGTTTTTTATTTTTTCCTGCAGTTTTATCCATTTTTACCCTGAACCCTTCATTTTTTTGTTTTTTCCATTTCTTCTCCCTGTTTATGTGATTTCAGAATTAGGGTTTTTCATTTTAGATTGACGTCCAACCCACGGGATGACTTGCATAGTCGGATCCCAATCCATTCGGCCATTGCGTGAATTTTTGAAAAAATGGATTTTTCTTTATTGGTGCACCCTGCGTACGCCATCGCACTGGTGCTCTGTATTATTATAGTGCACCGTGCAAGTTTTGTGTCGTAAAAAATTGAAAACGTTTTTTTAAATCCGTGTGCCAAATCTGAAATAGGGCACTAGTGCTCTCTTTAACTAGGAAAGCACCGTACGGTGTATTACACCATTTTTGCGGTGTGTTTATAATACCCCACACACCGTTAGGTCTATCAGATTGTTTTTGCGGTGTGTTTATAATACTGAACGCACCGTACGGTGTATTATACTGTTTTGCGGTGCGTTGTTAATATATCCACGCACCAGCACTAGTGGCAGATTTCATGAAAGGCGCACCAGTGTCTCGAGATTTATTTTCTACATGAAAATTTGAGAATTTATTTATAAATATATTAATGAATGATATGCTACAGGTTTCATATTGATAAAGAAATGACTCACAAGGTATCAAGTAACAAAAATATTGTTAACACATCAAGAAAAGCAAAAAAGTCAAGTTCTTTGTAAATTCTTTATAAAAAATATTATTTTTGAACTATATGTAACTTTAACTAATATGTGTTATTTACTGTGTATCATGCAGGGCCACAAAATGACGAAGCTCGATATGATTATTTCTGATCTACGACCAGAAGAGCGTAAAATTTTAATGGAAAATTTGCAAAAAGATCAATCAGGTGAATGAAACAATACTATCGACCCAATATGAGTTTTTTTTTTAATTATCATTAATAATATACTTAAAATTATTAGATAACATGTGTCAAACAGTCTACTAATTCACATATGTTTAATGTTCTACAGGGTCCAACAACTCAGAAAATGAATGTTTTTGTAAGAAAAGAAAAAAAATAGAACATGCAAATGAAAATGAATTTCTCCTTGGCTCATCTGGAGTGGTGTTGGAAGTTAACGAAAGGGGGAAATTTTTTTACAAAAGGTTGAGGGATCTAGTGGAACAAATACAACAACGTGCTTCAAATGTAATATGTAATCATTGAATTTTTGGATCATTAGGTACAATAAATAAAAATTTTAGCATTAAATATTAATTTTCAAGAATTTTCTTGCATAAAATAAAAGAAAATGGAACTCATTCAACACATAAAATAGGACGACAAGGAAGAAAATGGTTGATCTCTAAGTTTGCGAGTAATTGTTACTTCCTTATAACAACTTAACTAGATTTAATTTTTGTATTTTTTAAGTTGTTTTAAAAAAATCATCATTGAATGTCTTCAAACAGGTGCTAACATATAAAGAAGAACCATCAGACAAATTGATTGAAATTGGGTTAAATATGGGTTGTGAGTATATGTTGGCATATCAAAATTTAATTGTGGAATTTGTAAGCATCTATCGATCTTGTTTTAATTAGCTCCGTTTATAATTAATAGAACAAAAAAATCTTTTATATGAAATATATGATTTGTTATGGGGTATAAAACTTGCAGGAAACAAAGTATGGAACTGCGCCAACAGATGAAATTTTGAAATATGGCATGGTACATGGTTTTGAAATAATGTGTATAGTTTATGAGTCAATTGTTGCTATGGTACGTCATTTTTTTTTCAATTTATATTGATGTATATTATTTAGTATTGGAATTTTCATTATTCTCACCAATGTATATACACTCATTTCAGTTTATTTTTATGTTTGTAGATGGAAAGTGAAGAAGAAGAAAACAATCAACACCGTGAACACACCATTCCTGAAAATAACCCAAGTCATGGAAGTAGCTCTAGCAGTGACAGTAGTTCAAGTGAAGAATGATGATCACTATGTAATTTGGATATCAAAGCAAGGCGTTTTATTTTTTGAAATATGTCTGTGAAATCAGACATTTTGTTTAATGTAATGGACATAGTGTCTCAATTGAAAGACAAAGGGATATGAATAATTGTTCCATTTTGTATGATAAAGACTGTCTTATATATATATATATATATATAATATGTTTTAATTTATTCTATTGCGTTCTCCATTGTCGTTCTCAAATGCACTAATAAAAATTTAATTCATATGAATATTGTTATAAGATTATATATATGTGTCGAATTTTGATGAATAATGAATTTTAAAAAACCACAATAATTCTGATATGATATAACAAATTAATCCAAACAGCGCATTCAAATCTATTAATAAAAATGTAGTTAATATGAATATTATTATAAGATGTGTCGAATTTTGATGAATAATGAATTTAAAACAATCACAATAATTGGATTGTCAGAGGTGGATGTTTCTAAAAAAAACAAAATGAAAACTGGTGCATTTATGTGTCTATACGCGCCGGTGCATTTATGATTCTATGGGCACTGCACTAATATCGATTCCAGTTATAAATATCGATGCGTTTGTGTGATACTGTGCACCGGGGTGTTTATGTATCTATAAGCACCAGTCCATTTGTAGATGCCATGTGCAACACACGAATACCAATACCAACTATAAATCTCGGTTCCTTTCTGTGATACGGAGCACCGGTGCCTCATAAAGATACACGCACCGGTGCGCTTATATGCCCTATGGGCACCGCTCAAATCCCAAGACCAATTAGAACGGCCCCGTGCATTGTATTACCAACACCAGGCCCGACGCTGTTGTTTTCCTTAACGGCCCGGTGCATTCTCCTTCGACCACCCCGATGCGCTGTCTACCGATACGCACCAGTGCGTTAAAGCCTGATAAGAGCACCGATGAAAAAACATCCGTAATAACCTCCGGCCGCCCATTTTTTTTTAGTTGTGTTGAATTTCCGTTAAAATCTCTGCCAAAACCTCTGTTACGAGAAACGGATGTGGTAGCATATGTTTTTTTGATAATTTTGGCCAATTTTATAACACTAAAAACCTCCTTTATAACCTCCGCTAGAGGGTCTTTTCCTTGTAGTGATTATGTTTGTTTATCTGATATAGAGCAATGAATATATCCTTACAAAAAATTATTTACTATTTTAGTTTTTATGTCAGTTTGATAATGATAAGATCAACTATGAGCTAATTAAGTATCAAGACAAGAAAATAATTCTATTCAATAATTTCCAGTGAAAATGGGATCTTTGTCACTTACAATAATCTTTGGGTTTCCATGTAGCTTTTAAATTATTTCCATAAATGAAGTAGCAATTGCACAGCCCTTAAAAGGTTGAGATAATGCACAAAAGTGTACATACTTGGTGAGTATATTAACTACCATGATGACACTCTTTCCTTTCGAATTGGGTAAACCTAAGATAAAATCCAATGAGACCTCCTCCCAATTATGACTTGGAATGCCTAAAGGTTGTAAAAAACTTAGGGTCTTAA